>LZPO01098838.1:2369-16038 GCA_001675575.1 Neotoma lepida | reverse complement strand
CTCTTAGAAAAGTCAGCAAAGGAACCAGTCATAGAACTGAGACCTTCTGCCTCCCTGTATAGGTCTTTATGCCAGACTTAGAACTACATGTATATGTTTTTAAGCTTAGCTTCATCAGCCTGTGCTTCAGTGGTTCAAGATCAACAGCAGAGTGAGCTGTCANCACCAGAAGAATATGGCTTCTTAACCACCATCCCCAGAACCATCTTCCCTTTGTTTTTTTATCTGGTGGCTTTTCTGCAGACCTTGAAATGTTTGACAGATGACTTCTGCATTGTAGGGCACATCTTCCAGATAAAGGGCTCTTGAGAAGCTGGTTAAGGTTGAAAAGAGCATCTAAACATAACTGCACAGTTCTTTCTAAGATGCAGGAGGAGTACTAGACCCCAGACACTGAAACACTGTTATGTGCACAGACCTAGCCTTAACCATCTATTTCTGCAGGGTAGAGAAGGTATAGAAGATCTCAACAGATGGAGAAAACCCTGATCATGCCAGGTAATATGTAGGACTCAGCTAGGAAGAGACTGCCTTTATTGTTAAGGAAGACTAACAAGTAGGCCTCCAGAGTTGTTCAATTGGTTTGGTTTTGATGTTTTGCTTTTCCAAGACAGGGTATGGCTATATAGCCCTAGCTGGGCTGGAACTCTCAATGTAGACGAAGCTGGCTTCTGAACTGTGGGATTCTCTTGCCTCTTCCTTGAGTACAGGGATTACAGGCATGTACCACTACACCCAGCTAACTTGTTAGGTTTTGTGGGGTTTTTTGTTGTTGTTGTTGTTGTTGTTGTTGTTGTTGTTGTTGTTTTCTTGAGGGATTTTTTTTTTTATTCCCAACTCATACCTGGGCCTTTATGTAGGATGGATAGATGGATGGATGGATAGATGGATGGATGGATAGATGAATGGATGGATGGATGGATGGATGGATGGATGGATGGATGGATGGAGGGAGGGAGGGAGGGATGGATTCCTGTGAAGAATTATTTTGGTTTTTTTTCTCTTCTATAAAATGCGCCAATTCATAAGAAAATAGTAGATTTTCCTAAAGCAAGATGTTTGCAGAAACTTATAGAAAACAACCCTCTTTTAGAGGAATGATTGCTTCCTTAAAAGTGCTAATTTCCAATTGAAATTTATGCCTCNTTGCAGAGTCAGTGAGGAGTACCCNAGGCAGCTGGAAGAAGACAATTCATTACCAGTTAGTGCACACACTCCGTGAAGGACATTAATTCACAAAATGAAAAACTAATCGAGTGTTTAGCTGGCCCTTTATCACTGGTGGCGGTCTGTACCAGCTCTATCCTTGGTGTTTACTGAGCTGATGGGACTGTGGGCAGGCCTGCTTATCACATCTCATCTCAAATGAGTTTGCATCACTTTCTGAGCTTCACTAGGCATTCCTGTTTTCTTCCTCCAAACCAGCAATCCAGGGGTGCCAAGGAAGCCATGAAGTGACTGGGCCCATTTCTAATTTTCTCCTCTTTCTCCTTGACTTCTTGATGCATCTTAGCCAAACCTCTCTAGCCCCACACATTTGCACCTTATAGTAGCCATGCACAAGCTAGTCCCTCCAGCCGCTGAGCTAATTAGAAAGCTAGCTCTTTTCTTCCCATATTGCAGGTGATAAACCTGAAAGCCTGAGTAGTGCCTATGTCTGACAGTCATGGCATTGGAAATGAGAGCTTGCCTGGCTTGCCTCTCCTCCTTCTTCTGTTCTGTACTTCCCATTGTCTCTGCAGCCCTCCATCACTGTGGACATTTGGTCTATCCACTGTACTACGGTTTCTGTTTCTGAGGTGATAGCATTGTTACTTCCCAGAGATGAATACTTTTGGAAACATAGTGTAGTAGTCTGTATTTTAGAGGGATGCTGTCTACATTTTTATATTTAAATAAGCACCTCTTAGATAAACACTTAAAATGTAAAAACTTGAAGATGCTCTCTGTCTACTTAGGAGTTTTTTTGATTTTATGTTGTAAGTTATTTGAGTTGCAGATAATGAGGGAAGTGCTAAATTGATCTTACTTGGAGGAATTTTGCTTTCCTCTTTTTGCCTTTCGCCTGACTTGTCCGTTGTGCTTTTCTGGCTGTACTAGTTGTTTCTAGGCCCATCTCTATAGTAGGCATCATCAGAAAAGGATATGTAGTCAATCATCTTACTAATCATAATGGTCACATNCACAGACAAGGACTCATAACTCCTGTGTTCCCTGGAACTTTCCCAGTAGAAGTTAATCTTCATTGGTGATGCACTATCTTATGGAACCATCAGGGAAGCTATTCTTTCCNAGGATATTTGTGTATTAATTCATTATAACAGCAATATAAAACAACTATGGGCTAAGAGGTAGACCCAGGAGCAAACAAGACCCGGTCTCTGCTTGTAGGGGCTAGTAAGTCATGAAAAGACAGACGTGAATGTAGTTACATTATAGTGATTGCCAAATATGGAGAGAGCACACTGTATGATGGAAATCTATGAAGTATGGATCTTTAGAGAAATGTACATATCAGGCAAGCCTTTCTGAAGAAGGTGACCTCTGATTTGGGTCTTGAAGTATAAATAGTAATTATCCAGGTAAAGAGTTAATAGCAAAATTATAGAAAGCATAAATCAAGTAAAATTAAGAAAAGTCTATGAAGAAAATAATGTGTTCAGAGTATTTCATGTATTTGTATAGGGAACTACCAAACAGTGAAGCGAAAGAGGTGAGCAAAGGACAATGGCAGGCTATTGAAAGACTTAGAACATACAGAGATATAACCCAATAGGAATTCAGAAGGATTTTACTAGTAAAACTAATAGAGAATGAATTGCAGAGGGATAATTTTTGAAACAACGAGATAGAACCAATGCATTAGTGCAGAAAATAGTAAAGATCATCTCTGCTTTGTGCTACTCAACCAATACAATTAGCCTTCCATTTCCTTGCATATCAACCCATCCCAGATAAAAAACATTCAAGAAAAAAACACAGCTTCACTGAATATGTAAAGACACTTTCATTGCCATTATTTCCTTAAAAACAAGGTATAACAACTATTTGCAGATGACTTACATTGTATCGAGCATTATAAATAATCTAGAAATGATGTGAACTACATGGGAGGCTGTGGATAAGCCCAGCATAAAAAGAGCACCATTTTATATCACAGACTAGAACACCCACTGATGTTGGTGTTGGTGGAAGAGGTCTATGGAATGAGTCCCTAGCTACTGAGGGACTCATTAATTAATTCTAATTCATGATGAGAGGTAAGAGATTGCACATCAAATCTGAAGCATAAGCTACTGAGTAATGTCAGAACAGGAGGTATAGTTCACTGATAGGGAGCTTACTTAGCATGCCTGAGCCCGGGTTCAATCACCAGCATTGAGAATAAAAGAGAATGGAGCCCAAATCTACACACAGATTATACCTATGTTTTCTAGATGTCATATACACATAGCTTGAAGGTAATGTTTTATAATACTTTCAGGGCACCCTGAGTTGTTACTGCAGTTATTAGGAAACGTGTAGAATTGTCCTAGAATTTCAGATTTCAAGCATTCAAATTAGAAATGATCAAACTATAATAGCAAATACAATATGATAGTGAGTATTCTAATACACATCTGCACACATAAACATACACTGGACGTTTTATCTTCATAATAACTCATTACATAGATTCTGCAGTTATCACTGTTTTAGGGGGAAGAAAAGGTTTATTTGGCTTACATATCTTGATCATAGCCCATTGTTGTGGGAAGTCAGGGAAGGAACTCAAGCAGAAACAGAGGCAGGAACGTGGAGGTGTGCTGCTTACAGATTTGCCCGCTATCCCTTTTTCAACTTTCTTTCTTTTTTTTTTAAACTTTTATTGACTTTTTGTGGATTTCACATCATGAATTTCAATCCCACTTATCTCCCTGTCCCCTGTCCTCTATCTCCTTCTGCTCTTGCAACCTCCCCTCATAAACAAAACCAAGTTTAAAAGAAAAACAAAAACCCAAACAAAACAAAACAACAACAACAAAAAGAATCTTGTTGTGGAGACTGTAGTGTGGACTGTTGAGATACACAGTTTACCTTTTAGTCCATTTACCTTTACTTGCAAGTGTTCATAGCCAGGCATCATTGGTCTGGCTCGGGGCCTCTGGTTTCTGCTACACTACCAATAATAGGCTCTCACTGGGGCTTCTCTTGAGTATCCTGTTTTTGTCCTGTGTCATGGAGATCCTGCTGTTTTGGATCCATAGGTTCATCCCCTAGTTATCATTGTTTATAACTACAGGGGAAGTGTGGCCCTGAGGAGTGAGATAACTTAGCTGGGACACATAGCCATTGAAATATTGAGCTACTAGCAGAATTCGATCCTATTCCTTATTCCTCCTAGCCTATATGACACACTACTTGGGTGTCATCCAGAGAAAACTTTGGCATGAACAAATAGAAAAATTTGACTAAAACCTGAGAGAAAAGATATATCCCCATAGATGAGTGCAGAGCATTTGCACAAAATGTACTCTGAGCCATCAGTACAGTGACAGGGAAGCAAAAGCTCAAAGTAACCCATCAGCCATCTTATCTGCTGAAGACAGGAAGGCACAGTGTGCAGCTGCCTTCACACACAAAGCAAGAGATGGAGAGGCCACCAGCATGTGGTGCTAATAGCAAAACCACTTCTCTTTTGTTCTGTCTGCTACACAAAAGGGAGTGTTCATAGGATGAAAGACCAGGACAGGTCATGGCAAGAAACATTTCTAAGGGTGTATTTGATGGAACCTAGCTACTTTAAAATTGACATCAAATGGATTTAAGAGGTTTAAGGAAATTCACTAAAGTTGAAAATTGTCGATTATGTAAAATATAGCACAGTACTAGATGATAGCAGATATCCTTGTTCTCAGCACAATGAAAGAACTCTGAAAACTATAAACTCCAGTAAACACAATTAGACAGTGATCCCTGCAACCAGTGTGGTTGCGAGGTGCAGAAGAGCTGCTGATGGTACCCAGGTCCAGGATGGTTCACGAGAAGCAAAGTGTCATAGATGCCGAAGGCCACTGAAAGAGACCAGATAGGACTTACAAGGAAGTAACAGGGGCAGAATCCAACCACGTATTTTTCAGTTCAGCTTGTATGTCCTTTACAAATATCAACTCATTCTTTCTCTGAAAATGAAAATCTACTTAGTCACCCAGCAGAGGAAGCTGTGAGAATTTGGATGCAGGTTGAGCATCACTAATTTAACACTCCTAAAAAGTCATAGTGATAGACAGCCTGATGGGCAAGCAGTTCCAGAATTTGGAGCATTTCAGATTTTCAGAAGGCTGTCTGAAGTGAAAGAAGTGAAAGAAGCTTTTCAGAAGTGAAAGAAGCAGATGTTCCAGAATCCCTACAAATCTGAATTAAAACACTTTTGGACCCAGGTGTCTTGGAAGGGATACTCAGCCAGTACTCACTGTTAAATGTGAGTGTTCTGATGAATGGGCATAGCTAAGCCTGTCTGCTTCAGTAAGTCTTTCATTCTTAATGCCGAGTGTTTAAGCCAGTTGCTACAGGGATGGTGTGTAAGCCATGGACCCTAGAAGTTGCAACATCTCTTGTGTCCTCAAGGACAAGCAGTTTGCTTGGAAGATGCATTCAGTGTTGCAGGGAAACCTTTACAAAGCCACTGCAAGCAGGTCCATGGAGGTGACCTTGAAATATGCTTAGTTGAGAATTGGCATATAACACTCACATATATATATATATATATAGGGTACCCATGTGACACTTTAACACATGTATACAAGCATATAATCCAATCAGGGTAGTATGTTCCACCTCCTTTATTTCTGTTTGCGTCTCTCTGGCCTCTTCTAGATCTTCATAAAATACATAATAAGCTGTCATGAACTATCACTTCCCTGTGGCATGAGCACTAGATGCCGTTGTCTAGCCTCCCTCTAGCCCCTTTGCCCCCATCCCACTCTCTAGTAACTACTATTTGATGTTCAGGCTGGCCTTTTTAGTTCCCATGTATGAGAGAAAATGTGGCCTTTCTGTGTCTGGCTTATTTCACTTAACATAACATCTTTCAGTTCCATCCATTTTGCTGCAGAGGACAAGATGTCCTTCCTTATGACTGAGCAGACCCTGAGTGGGTAGAGAGAGGGAGAGAGAGAAAGAGGACATGTCTTAACCCATCCAGCCAGTANGTTGCTTCTTCAAAAAACTAAAAACATATCTTTCATTTATTTGATTCAGATACCTCTTTTCTGGGCACATNTCCAAAGGCAAGGAAGTCAGCATATTACAGCTGCACCTGTACATGTCCATGCTGATGGCAGCAGTCGAGATGGAGTATCAACCTAGCTATCCATTTTCTGCATCTTCAACTTGGTGTATATTTAGAAATAGTAGAGAAACTTTGGGCACAATCTTCTAGAAAACTAGAAAGCAGACGTGTCTCTGTAAATACTTTTCTGAAGGGAAGACTGAATCTTTTTTTTTTGCAAAGAAATGCTACAAAGTGTTATTGAGAATAAGTAACTCATAATTTGTGAGTGTTAAGTAAATACAGAAAAGAGTAAGAAAAACAGTGTAGAAAAGGGAGATTGTGCAACTCAAATAATGAAGGAAAAGAAGAAAACAGATCCCTTATCTCTGATCCATCTTATTTATGTTCTGCCTCTCCTCCTCAGCCTGTCACACTTGAGCCTAATTGAAATATTCATCTTTCACTCTGCCTTGGCTGACAATATGGAAAGTCAGTAGACTGCTTGCTTGTGCCCAAAGTCTTCCTTTTCAAGGTTCATGGCTTGGAAATCCTTAATTGTTTGGTTTGTTAGCAGCACATTCTCCTTCCAGATCTCAGATCTTCAGGTCTCCTTCTAGTCTAAGTGCTGCTTCCCTGGAGAAGGTGAGGAGCCCTGGGCTGTAGGGGTAGAGAGCCCTGGAGCTCACCCTCAGGAGACCTAGCCGAGGGCTTACAGCATTCCGTAAAAGGGGAGGGAGGCCACTCTTTTTTTTTTTTCTTTGAGACAAGATTTCATGTATCCCAAGCTGGCCTTAAACGTACCATGTAGCCAAAGACACCTTTAGCTTCTGATCTTCCTGCCTCAGTGTGCCAAGTGCCACCATGCCTGCTGTGTGTGGTACTACTGCACGTCAAACCCATGACTGTGTGTGCTCAGCAAGCTCTTTACTTTCCTTCCCAACCCAGAAGTTCTTAGTGACCCTTCATCCCACTCTTTCCTGTTCCAGATTTTGCCATAGTTCACAAATATTTCACAAGTAGGTTATCTTCATTCATCAAGGCATAGTGAAGAATACGAAAAGCATTCAGCTATTTCAAGCAAGAAAAAAATTAGATGTTTTAAAAATTGCTGAGAGAGCTTAGAAAACAGTTGGAAGGAAGCAAAAAGCCAGGAAAGTAGATGTCATTTTTCAGGAAATCAGGAAATGTAACCCAGGGTTCCGCCTACCTAGAGCTAGGAAGCAGCTGTGTGCAGTGGGAGCTGCTGCAGTCCTCTTCCCTGCCAGCTGCCAAAGTGTCTCTTGTTAGCCCTGCAAGAGGAGAATGATGCTTCTTTCCTTTTCTTTATGCCCTACGCATCTTTGGGATGCAGTTTCAGTGGCAGAAACCAAATCCCGAACCCTACTGGCAAGAGGTTGGAAAATGTCCCTTTGCTTCCAGGAAAGCTGCTGGGGAAGATGCCATGTTGTCAGCAGACAGACGTGNGAGGAGGGCGTTTCCCCACTTCCCTTTCTGCAGTATATCCAGTCTAGGGGAATATGATGGGAAACATACTTCCAATAAAGCAAATAAANTAGCCAGACTTGGAGCTGGGGCAGTGACTCAGTCAGTAAAGTACCTGTCACACAAGCATGGGGACCTGAATTTAGATTCCCTAGCATCCACATAAAAATAAACAAATAAACAAAGCTGGGCATGTGCATGACTTTGCATGCCATAACTGTAGTGCTTGGGAGAGGAGGAGCATTAGAGGCAAGTGGATCCCTGGAGCTCTCTGTCCAACCCTGCTGGCCAAATAGTGAGTGAGTGTCAGGTTCAGTGAAAGACCTTCTCTCAAAAGTTAAGATGAAAGTGATCAAAAGAGACACTTGACATTGACCTTTGGCCTCCATGTGCATTCATGTGTATGTATATGTGTACACATACACACACACACACATACACACAGACTCCTGTGATAGTGTACATAAAAAGCATCTCCCCAGTCACTCCATGCAGCTTCGTTTTAACCTTAATAGAAGACATGACTTATCATTGTCTTTATATGCTTGTTAGATAATTTACAACCCGATTTCTGTCTCTGCAGTTGAAAATAACACAATTTCTGTTATCTCAGAGTTAAAATTGCACAGGTGTCNNTAATGGCTATTGAGATTCCTATGCAGTACTCCTTTGCCTGTACCACAGCGTCTAACCCATGGTATGCTTTTCCCCATCTCATTGTGACTTTGGCAGAAGAGAAGTAACTGTGTCCATGAAATANATGCTGTTGCAGAATATAAATATGCACATGACCTGCTGGGTCCTGCTTGAGTAAGGCTGAATTCTTAAAATAATGCTTGTTTGTTTTAAACTGCAGACATTCTTGCCTTTATGAGGGAGACTACCTTCCCAAGGGATAGCCCTGAGGGTTGTTAGCTTCAACATACAATGAAAAGCAGGTAATCTCCATCTCCACCTAGGATGTTGTCAAATGTCATTCCTTGCTTACTGGCAAACCATGTACCTCATGCTTGCTGCATATTCCTTCTCTCCTACTGACTTGGCAATTCCAGGAATGCTGCCCTCCCCTTCTTATTAGATGAAAAGATGATTCAGCTCTGCAACAGTTAGTCCCCTTCTCCCTATACCACTCTTCNCATAGTTTTGTAATTAAGTTCAAAAGATCATAATTTTATACAGTACAAATGTCTTAAGATATCTCTGTATCACTTTTTTTTTTGACCATCACCCCTGTGAACAAATAAGCCCCCAGTCCTCAGAGTTTTTAATAGAGATGAATTTAGGAATCTCAGTCTCCTGGGGTGCCTAGCAGGAGACTTATCAGCAGTAACTTATATTTACTGAGCATTTACTAATGCACTTGTCATTATTTTAAGTGCTGCTGTGTTTTTTAAATCTCACTGAATCTTTATAATGACTGAAAAAATCATCACGCTTGTTCACAAGTTTAACTGCTTTGTCCAAGGTTATAGTAAGTGCTTGAAATAAGATTTTAACCACTGCTTTCTGGGCCACTTCAGAAGATCTGGTGACTATTGTCCCCTGACCCCTACTGCCAAAAAAAAAAAGTTAGTTCATAACTAAATATAAAAACATTCACATATGTGCAGCATAGTAATGCACAACTTTAATCCCAACACTCAGAAAGCAGAGGCAGGTGGATCTCTGTGAATTAAAGACCAGCCTGGCCTACATAGTGAGTTCTTGGATAGCCAGGGCTACATAGAGACATCCTGTCTCAAAAAAAGAAAATAAAAGGAATGAAGGAACAAAGGAAAAGAAAAACTGCTCATATATTGTTTGAGAAAATTAGTTAAATTTTGAAAGAGTATCTTTTTTTAAGATTTATTTATTTTTGCCAGGCCATGGTGGCATACACCTTTAATCCCAGCACTTGGAAGGCAGAGGCAAGAAGATCTCTGAGTTTGAGGCCAGCCTGGTCTACAGAGTGAGTTGCAGGACAGCCAGGGCTACACAGAGAAACCCTGTCTCAAAACAAAACAAAACAACAAAAGATGTATTTTATTTTTATTTTATGTGTATGAGTGTTTTGCCTGCATGTATGTTTCTATACTCCTTACATGCCTAGTGCCTGAGAAGGCCAAAGAAGGGATCCAAAAATGGTTGTGAGCCACCATGTGGATCCTGGGAATTGAACCTTGGTCCTCTTAAATAGCAACCACTTAACCACTGAGCTGTCTCCCCAGCCCCTTGAGAACATCTTGTAATTATATAAACCAGCTGATACACAACTGCATCTTCATGAAGGATTTAAACACAGATTGGTAATATTTTAGTTTTTAAGGAAGTTGATTGTGGAGACATATACGTGAACTGTGAATTATTCTATGGATGATATGGGAATGAATGCATGAACAATCTTCATGTGTTACTAATGGGTAAAGACAGAAGTGTGGTCATATATTATTAACTTTCAGAAAGCATTAGTACATTTGACACATGAGAGATTGAAGGGAAGTGTGCAGCTGTAATCTTTACCACGTGCTAGAGAGGTAGCCACACTTGTTCTCACTGAAGAAAAATAGTAGCAAGATCAATGCCTGTGAGTTCTGCTCTGTGTATGCAGGTTAATTCTCTCGGCATTCTTGACCCCAAGATGCATCAGAGGAGCCCCTGCCTCTGATAGTCACAGTGATGTCACGTGTCTCTGTCTTCCATAAACCAGGTATCTACATANTTTTCCTGATGGTAGGAAGGGATCTGAGGACCAAGTTTCTAGGCTTCTGGCTGGCTGTTCCATGAAATCAGTTATTCTCAGGTTTTAGCATGAAAAGGAAAGCTGGCCAAGTGGTGCAATGTATACATAACTCTAGAGGGTGTCTTTCCATCCACCGTATCTTCGGAGGTAAATAATAATATTACTGACAGGAATACTAACTACCATGACTAAGCACTATGCATCCAATGCTGTTCCAGTCTTTTATGAATTTTCTTATTTAATCATCAGAATCCTGTGAGGATGATGATCCTTTTCTTATAGGTGAAGAAACTATTATGGCAATATACATATACTTGAAATTCTCAAGAGTAAAGAAAATTATCTCTTAATCTGTTATGGAAAATGTGATCCAAATAATATATGAGACAGTGAGAATTTGAACTCATGTCTTTCTGAGGACATCTTCTCATTCATTGTACATGATACTTTCTTGTTTTAGGAACCATGTTATTTACTGAGGACACCAAGATAAAAATGAGATTGTTCCTACTGCCAATCAAGAAACTATTGATTATTTCCTATTTCAGGGCCAGAGTGACATGGCTACTTGGAAGTAAACTCATGGAAAGGGGGAACTGTAAAGCATTCAATTCACGAGGATCCATGNTGGGCTATCAGGCTGTTGACTTCATTTTGTCCCTATTTGTGGGGCTTGCCATCTGGTCTCTGTGTTGGGGAAACACACTTACTGTTGTTTTCTACTTCACCATTTGAAAATGAGCCTAATGTTCTAATTTGCACAGTGAATTAATCATGTCCTAGGGCTCTTGGGAAGATTTGCAGGTGATAAACTTTAAGAATCCTGTTGGACCCTTTAATCTACAACATGTCCTGCCTGCAAGTATGCTAGTGCAATGGTGGCACAAACCTTGTGGGAGTCAACAACCACCTCCACTAGATGGAACCCATACCTGACACTGCTTGGATGACCAAGACCCTGAGACTAGTTTGCCCAGGGACCTAGTGTAAAACCAGTACTACTGTCCTTAAAAATAAATAAATACATTTTTAAGTGGCAATAAAATGACTCCTAATGACATTCTGATATACTCATAAATCATAAATACTCCTGCAGCAGAGGAGAACAAATACAGAGACCCACCCTAAATGGGATGTCTCAATCAAATCCCAATCCTCAGGGCTCAGGTAACTCTGTGGAAGAGGAGGCAGAAAGAATNTAAGAGCCAGAGGGATAGAAGACACCAAGAAAACAAGGCCTAAACACAGTAGGACTGACATACATATGAACTCACAGAGACTGAGCATGTACAGGGCCTGCATGGGTCTGTACCATCTGGGGTCATGGGGTCCTAGAGCTGAAAGAAGTACACACATGCCCACAACTATAACCCAGAAGCTATCTCCAATTGATAACCACTTGCAAATGAAAATTTAGTTTTCTCCAGGGGAGTCTCACTGGGAAAACAAACTACTCTTGAGGGTAGGCTGCTTGCCCAGCAGGAGATGGTCAACAGAAAACAAACTTAGCAGCATTATTGGAGGTTCCTTGTCTCATAATATTGTGTCAGGGCTTTTGTTTTGTTTTGTTTTTCATTTTTATTTTATTCTGTTTATATATATTATCACACACACACACAGGTCCTTTGCATATATATTATGCTTTCAGTTCAGTGTTTTTGTGGGATTCTGAGTGTGTGAACAAGTGAGTCTCTGAATCTATATGTTTCATGTGCCTTTTCTTGGTCTTTTTTCCTTTTGTTTGTTTTATCCTATTCTGATATGTTAGTTTTTGTTTTATCTTACTGTATTTTATTATCTCTAGAAGCCTGTTTTCTCATGAGAGACAGAAAGGGGGTGGATCCGGATGGGAGGNGAGGTGGAGAGGAACTGGGAGGAACAGAGGGAGAAGAAACCATAAATAGGATATATTATGTGAGAATGAAGCTATATTCAATAAAAGGGAAAAAGCCGAATAATTTCAATATAGAGNAAAGTCCATATAATAATAACATAGGTAAAATTGCTGCAAGCTGCAAAAATATGTAAAGTAGGATTTCAGCTGATTATGACAAAGCTAATACCTGGAAGAAGCCAAGGGNCTTCCAGAGGTCAAACTAAGGCTCAAGGAGTCTTGGTGATATTGGCTTTTGATTACTAGCCATTTCCTACTATGAATTTCTCGTGTGCTATTGTAGCTTTTCCATCCACTTACTGGATACCATTTCCCTCCTACTATAGGAATATCAGAAATACCTCTGTACTCTCTAAGAACAGACTTANNCANCCAAGGTCAAATGAAACAGCACCTGTCTCCTAGGTCAGGTGGATAGCTTTATCTCTTGTACAATTTAAGGTGAGACTCTCCTTTCTTACAGCCTTACTAACTTTATAGACCTCTAAGTTCTTACCTAACTACCTCTAGGAATGTAGTTTGAGCACATACATTCCCTCTTTGATATACTAACTGATATTAGCCCTCAGCTGACCTCCTCCTTTAACCACTACATTTTCAGGTTGTAAAAAAATGCCTGACAATCACTGCCTCAGGAAATTCTTACCTGCCTTTATGACCTTGCAGGAATTCAGGCCTGGTGACCTGGTTGTAGGGGGAGGATTGCTTTGCTGGGGTTTATAACAATATAGCTCAGAGAGCTAAGGGGAGAACTTAGAGAGGTATAAGGACGGAGAGGAGGATAGGACTGAAGGACTTGAGGACAGGATAGAAGATGAGAACAGCCAGATGGGAAAGTACTGGATTGGTAAGGACTAGACGAGAAGGACCCAGATGAGGTGGAATTATGAGGAGAGAATTAAGATAGAACTTAGAGGGGACAGTAGATAAATACAGAGAGAATTAAACAGAAAGGAACCAGGCATGAGAACAGAATAGAAGCTGTGTAGAGAGAGAACTTATCAGAAGAATAAAGTGTATGGACTAAAGATTTTCGTGTACATAGATTCATTTCATTTCATCAAAGATTAAATTATCAGCGGGTTGTGGATTCTTCCCGGATCCTGGGAAGGGACTATCGAGGGGCTGAACCCTCATAGTCCCCAAATGAAAATTACACTGTAATAAGTTGGTGAACCCCTCCTCCCCTCCTCCCCATAGTATGTCAGTGCCATGATTTGGTTGACCAGATATCCCCAGCAGTAGACTGAGTAAATGTTGACTGATAGATGGTTGCTGGTTTCTTTCTTTCTTTCTTTCTTTCTTTCTTTCTTTCTTTCTT
>LZPO01098837.1:0-16049 GCA_001675575.1 Neotoma lepida | reverse complement strand
GGCAGAATGGCGTCTGCCCAGCTCTGCTCTTTGCTTTTCTTCCCCTAGTTCGAATGTCCCGCCTAACCTTATTCTGCCTCACCATTGGCCAAACAGCTTTATTTATCAACCAATCAGAGCAANACATTTTTAGAAAGACATTCCCATCATGCCTTCAAGATTTTAATAAGGGATTATATTCCAGAATCATGTTCTGTCTGCCTCCACATTTCTAAATGCTTCATTCATTTAACAAATATGTATTGATTGCTGGTTGTGTAGGAATTATTGTTCTAAGTTCCATGAAATCATTAGTAGAGAGAAAAACATTTTCTTCTTCTGAGACTATTTGGAAGTAGCTAATGAAAATTTCTAATTTAACTTAAAAGGAGTTAAGGAGAAAAGGAATAAACAGAGTAATGAGGAAAAGTCTGTGGATGTGTAGGATGAAGGCAGTTTGACAAAGATACTCGATTGTGTTAATCTGACCTAAAGCTAGGGATCTATTTGTATATCTCCCAAACAGTTAGGAGTGTGCACATGAGGGAAAGGGTAACAGAGAAAAGTATTGAGATTCAGCAAGTTTATAATTAATTTTTAAAAGACAGATAGTTGACATGGCGGGTGGGAAGAGAGCAGAGAGATATAGAGAGAGCAAACTACTGTAGTCCACCAAGACCTGAGTGTTATGGAGGCTCAGGACAGGGGAAGAACAATGGAAACTGTAGTTTCTTTGTGTTTTGATGATCGTATTTATTGATCAATGTCTTCTAGTTTGTGTGCAATTCCTGACCTGAAATTGTAGAATAATATATTTGGCATCAATTAGGATGGAAAGGGAAGAATATAGAATGGTTTGAGGCATAGCATAGTAGAAAGATGCTGTTAGGTTTGGGCCATGATAAATTAGAGGCATCCATTACTCACCCAAGTACAGACATCAAGGAACCAGTGTTCTGAACCAACAGCATGAATCATGTTTGAAATGAGGTCTGTGCTGAGATATTTTAGAATTACTATACTAGAGAATCAAAAGGAAGCCAAGGAAACTAGAGAAACAAAGGCTCTGTGTCATAATTTACAGGAAAATTCCAACATTAAGAAGTCTGAAACAAAAATACATGTTGGATGGGAGACATGTTAGTCAACTTTCTGCTGTTATAAGAAATGATCACACATTCACTTTTAAGGGCAAAATTTTTATTTTGGCTCATGGTTTTAGAGGTTTTTGATTCATGGTTGCTTGGCTCCACTGCTGTTGGGCTGTGGTGAAGTGGAACATTATAGAGCTGTGTGACAGAGCCACCTGCACACCTCAAGGTGGCTGAGAAACAATGCCAGTATTCCCTTCATGCCCCTCCTTCTACCAGGTTCTGTCCCCTAAAGTGTTTAGTATGGGCTTACGGTACTACAGGTTGATGACCAAGTAACAGATGGGTTCAGGAAACATTTAAGACACAGACCATAAGAAGAGGTGGATCAAGATTGTGTTGTTGTTGCTAACCTGCAAGCTAAGAAATGTATGAACATGGACACAGTCATCAGCTCCACAAATGAATGTCTGTGGAATGATGTTATCTTATACTGAGCACCAGACTAAGAGAATGGGAGGAAGATGTGAGTTCTGGAGAGTAAATGATTGTCTTAAGGAGCTTTGAAAACAGAGTTAGTTTTGTAACCCTAGATTAAAATTGATGAATAAAGGAATACTTGGATATAGAGAAAATATTTGGATACAAAGAAAAGAATAAGTAAAATATAGGGGAAAGATGGTAGAATTTCTGAAATAATATTATTGAATACATGAAAAAAAGGATTTAGAACTGCTCTTTGGAGGGTTGCATTAAAAAGAATGTACATATGTAATTTAAATCAGTACAATGCAGTGGCGAGCACATGGATATGAGTACATGGGTAACAGTGAGGGTAGGATTGATTCTCTTTGGATGCTTTTCTGTTATAATCGAGGTATGATGGCAAGGGAAATGTAGGCAGAATAACATTGGAATGCTCTTCCCATATTCTAGGCTTTTGGTCTTATTCATATATTTATTATCACCATAATCCTGTGGCATTTTTTAATCTTCATTTGAAAGATGTCCCAGTGAAGGATGGAAGAGGCCCAGTATCTTGCCCAGAGATTCATGTTTTCACAGCCAACTACCCATGAGTGATAAGTTTCTTACACCTGGATAAGCCTCTTGGCCGACACAACAATCCAAATTAGGAAAAGGCCAAGTTTAATGGGCAAAAAACGTTCCGGGTGATTCCCCGGCCCCTCACCGAGGAGACCAAGAGGAGAGACCAGAGGAACCACACATATGTTTTCCAGGATGCCCCTTAAATAACTCAAGGGAATGGTCTTGAGCCTCTCTGGGGAGGAGCCGTGTTTGGCAGGCTTTGAAGGGGTAGGTTCAGCAATGTGCAGCCCAGTGCTGGGCTCTGCACTGGCCAGGAGTTCCGGGGGCTTGAGGTGTGGGTGGCGCTGGCTCAGAGCCTGAGCCGTGTGCGAAGTAGGGCACCAGGCTGGCCCAGTGGCTGCATCTGGAAGTGGACCCACAGGCTAGGAACTGACACCGCCAGCACCCAGCAGGTGGACATTGCATGGTGGCCGGGGACTGTGCGCTCAGAGCAGAACACCAGGGGCTGAGGAGGAGCTCCCACCAAACAATGAGTACCTTCAGAATGAAGATACTCAAAGCAGCAGAAACAGACCTATGACTATAGTGGCAGTCCTTTGCTTTGGGGATTCTGGATCAAATAGAAAATGAAATTGGTGAAATTTGTTAGTATTGAACTACCCCAATGTCAAAATAATTAATTAAAACCTCTGATTCATTCACTCTTCGAAGTTTAATGGAAAACCTCAGTGAGTCATAGATTTGACTCCACACTTAAGACTGTAGTAACGGACATATGCAGATAAACTTTCTGAAAGCTGAAAGGCTCAGATGGAACTCTGATGTGAAGTCTCCAGGGAACAACATCAATTGTCCCACTATGTACTGACAGGCATGGCAGGTTTCCTGAAGCAGGTGATTAAAAGGCTTTCTTTGGTGTCTACATCATTTTTTTTTGGGGGGGGGTAGAAATGCTCCTTATTTTTATAGAATCTAGGCTTGAAATTCAAAAACTTTGAGACTTGTATCAGCAGCAAAAAGAGTTACAAAATAAATCCTTTGTAGATACTGCTTATTAGCCCCTCTCTATTTTCACAGACAGTTCTGTGAGCCTCACCACTATGAACACACTTGCTTTAAATGACATCTGGAATCCACCTCTGTTGACTTGGTTGGCACTTTAGCCTCTAGCGTTTCTCTTCTGCTTATTACTCACTTTCTTCCTTCCTAAAGTGGTGAATGCTGAACAAATGGAGGACAAGACTAACTTCAAAAGCATTGATGATCAGTAACATACACACCCATGCCAGGCTTAATAAACTTAAGCTATAAACTAAAAGAGAAGCAAGATTTCTTCTTTTCTTCCTTTTTATTCAATTTTTCATAGAATATATTTTGATAATGTTTTCCCCTCCCTCCCCAATGTCTCCCAGATCTTCCTCCCTTCCCTACCCACCCAAATTCATATTCTTTTTCTCTCAAAACAAAAATAAAAGTAAAACAAAAAAGCCAAGATGATAAAAAAAACAAAACAAAACAAGTGTGTGTTTTCTTTTCTTTCTTTATTCCTTTCTTTGTTCCCATTTTATTTTACCAGTTTAATTTGTTCTTTGAGAATTTTATGTTTACAGTTCATTATACTGACTTTTACCCTGACCCTCTCTTATCTCCCTCCCAGCCCTGTCGTCCTACTCTCATCCCTATAGGCCCCTTTCCCACATTCATGCCATTTTGTTTTGTTTTTTGACTCTCTGATTTTAACCAGGACCATCTGTGTGACCATAAGTTTGAAGCTATCTATTGGGTTCACAGTTGAAACACAATTAAAAGTAATGATTGCTTCTCCCCCGTATACTGTGATATCTAAGAATTCAGGGGAAATGAATAGGGCTCCATTAAGACCTCCTCAGTCTGTGACTGGCTTTGATGCAGTCTTGAGACTGTCTAGTGTAGCAACTGCTGCAGCATGTAGCATGATTTCTAAACAGAATTTTTTATCATTTAATTTAAATTTACATATTTATTTTTAGATATATGTATACACATATGTACATGTTCATGTGTGTGTGCATGTGTTTGCCTGTGTGTGTGTGTGTGTGTGTGTGTGTATGAGTTCATAGGCATACACCTATCTGTTCACATGTGTTGAGGTCAGAAGTAATCTCTAATACTGTTTTGTATTCTGCCATCTATCTTGTTTTTTTGAGACAGCATCTCTCACTGGCTTAGAGCTTACCAAGTAAACTTTGCTGATTGTTCTATAAGCCCTAGAAAGACTCTTAAGTTCACCTCCCAGCATTGGTATTACAAGTGACTGCTACCATGCGTGGCCAATTTGCATGAGTTGTGGGGATCAAACTCAGGTACTCATACTAACATATCAAGTGCATCACCAACTGAGCTATCTTATAATCCCTCAGTTATTTGTTTTAATTGACACATGAAACATAAAAATTATAGATATTAGTGGGACAATGCTTTTTGTTATGGCATGTATAATCATTATGTCATATTATGTATGTATGTGTGTTTGTATACTTCGCCAATCATTAATCATTTATGTTGAAAACAATCATATGCTGTTCTTTTTGAAATAGGCAGCATGTAATCATTGCCAGGAGCTACCATATTTTGCAGCACACAGAGCTTCTTGTCCCTCTCTACCTGTAACTTGTCAACCTTTCACCATTTCTCTCTCCCTTCTTTCTCCCACTGACAGGACCCATCGTACTGTCAATTTCTTTGAAGGCAACCCTTTTAGGCCACGCAGATTGGTCCTTCTGTGCAGCCATTATTTTCACATAGCCCTGCACAGGTGGACACAGTTTTTATGTAGAGGCTGTAGAGGCATATGCCTGCTTCTTTCCAATTCTGGTGGTCAGCATCACTTCAGATGTGAAAGCATCAGTCCAACCTCTCTCTGTCATCATGAGACTTGTCACTCTTTTCATATGATCTTTATATAAGACTTCCAAGCAATAGATTTAGGGTTAACACAAATCTAAGATGGCTTCATCTCATTTATATTTGTAAAACTCATCACAGCATTGCTTTGCCTGGTTGACATAATTGAGTACTATAACCTAACATGACTTAAACAACAAATTTTCTTTTTGTTTCATACTTGGAAGTTACAAATCTGAGATTATTATGTCAGCAGAATTAGTGTCTTCTGAGATCTAGGACCCTCTCTTTGAAGTGTAGATGGACATTTTTCCATATCTCCTCACACGGTATTCTCTCTGTAACTAGGTCTGTGTTCAAATTCTTTTTTAACGATTTGGTTTTTGTTATATGTGCATGAATATCTGCCTTCATGTTGGTGTGCATACCAATAATTTGTTCCTGGTGCCTACAGAGACAAGAAGAGGGTATGAAATCCTCTGTAACTAAAGCTGTAGATGATTGCGAGCTGCTGTATGTGTTCTGGGAACTAGACCTGGTTCCTCTGAAAGATCAGCAAGTGCTCTAAACTGCTGAATCATCGCTTATGCTCAAATTGTTCTTTCTTAGTAAGAACATTGGTTACACTGGACTGGAAATTAAGCATATGACCTCATCTTGACTAGTTCCACCTGTCACTACCCTATTTTCAGAAAGATTACTGTAGAAGGATCCAGGTTAGGAATTTAATCTCTACACACTTTGACAATTCATCACATGAAAGTTGTGGTTGGGATTTCCTTATGGCTTAAATTCTATTATTTAGTATTTTAGTGTATTTCATATATGAAAAACGTATTTACATCATTTCCAGCCCTATTTCCCCCCTCCAAATTCTCCTTTGCCCCCACGACTCCCCTTTGAATTCATGACCTCTTTCATAATTATTATAAATGTGCATATAAATATATATGTATGTAGTATATACATATAACCTACTGTGCCCACTTAGTGTTGTTCGTGTGTCCGTATGTTTAGGATTCACCACTTAGGATTAGATAATCTATCAAGGGGATCATCTCTTGTAGAAAACTAAATGTCCCTTGCCCCTAGCATTGAGTAATTAATTGCCTGTAACTCTTATCTAGGGGTAAGACCTTGTGAAATTTCCCTTGTCCATGTTAGCATGTCAACTACGGAAATTATTATGCAAGTCTTGCTTAGGTGGCCACATTGTTGAGCCTTCTTAGTTGCTGCATCTGGATGGCTTGCATTCTTTGGATACATCCAGGACACTCTGTTTTTTAAAACCTACTGCCCTGTAATAATTTAAAATCTTACCATCCCTATGCTTACTATGTAGATAATGAAAAATATGACCAGTATTAAATGGCTTGGTAAAGTCACATGACTATGGACAAAGGAAGGAAGGCTTCTGTGGAAATGAAAATTTAAATTTTCTTTAATTTTTTTAAGCTATCTTTTTATCATGGTAGGGTACTGTGTAGTACTCCATACACTTTTAAATAATCAAGTATTTGACTTTGTGTGTCAATATGATTCTGATTTTTTTTATTTCTTGAATTGTAAATATTTTACTCAGATAGTTGCTTATGTGCAAACACACTTTCAATAAAAATTAAAATCCTATAAATGTAAAAACATATTAATTTTGAATTCTGTTCCATTCATCACAATTGGACAATTAGAAAAAGTTCTTTGAAAGTAATTTTTAATTTAAAAACTATTTCTTTGTTTACTCTAATCTTACTCATGCAGCTTGTGAGTAATGATAGTGTTGGAGAAATCTAATTATAGGCAATAATTTTCATTAAAGCATGTAGAATGCTACAAAAATCAGACTGAAACAATAATAGAAAGAAATACCAACAGTAAAGTCTGGGGTCATTGAAACAATCATTGCAGTTTTCAGCAGCAGAATTCGGATTAACCAACAGTGACCATAATTGGCTGCACCTCAGTTCAGGAATGAAAGAGGAACCCCAGCCTTTGTGTCTTTTCTTTTAGACAGAGCTCTTGGAATTGACATGCCAAAAAGGAAGTGTCAGGTCTCCTATGCTCAGGACAATGCTGAAGACAGGTTCCCCTCCCTTCTCTTACAAAAGAGCCCCATCCTACCTTCTCAAGTCTTTAGGGGGGTACTCTTTTACAAGGCTCCTATGTCCTGTGGAGCACCTTATGTCCCTGTGGGGTGTCTGCAAAGAAGCATACCAGAAGCAAGCTATAATCTCTCCCTCAGAGCTAAGCTTCTCTCAGCACCGTGGTGACTCGCCATCTTTCCTGGCAAGGTGAAGGTCAAATTGCAGACTTCAGGTGCAGATCTAAGCCTTCCTTGAGAAGAATTCATGCATTGGGTGACATCTTAATAGCTTTATAGAACCTGAGGCTTCTGAACTGCTTCACCTGAGGCAGCCATGTGCCAGCCTGTTTCTTTTTGATCTACCCCTAAGTTCTCACCATCAAAAGCACCTCCATCCAGCCACACTTCGAAAATGTCAGGCCATCATCAAGCATCCTGTGAACAGACATTTTTCTATAATGACAAGTTGTCATTTCTTTCTTCTGTTTTCAAGGGTTACTAGAGTAGATTATGTGACTTCAAAAGTCTGCAAGTCGTTTATTTAGGAAATTGACTTCACTCAATGAAAACTAAAATATCTATAAATTTGGATTCTGATTTTTTAAGATATAACACGGTTTGTTAACTGGATCTGGAAATATAGGGATGAGATTCTTATCTTGCTTTATTTTGTGGAGATTTCTGGCCTTTCTTCAGTTTAGCAAAGAACATTTTAAGAGGAAAAGATAAAAACGTGAGCCCTTGTAAGGTATTTATGGGGTCTCAGGTTGTCATCCATTGGAGATATTTTGTAAATTTACTTTTTAATTTATATTTTTTCATACAGTATATTTTGATCATATTCTATCCCCTCCCCCAACTCTGCCCAGCCTCTCTCCATCGGAGAAAACTGATTTTCCTTTCCTAACTAGTATGTTGCAAACAGTTTCTTAACAAGGGATGAGAATTTGTGTCCATTTCCCCTTCTCTGTGCAAGTATATTGTCTGGTTGGAACTTGTGCAGGTCTTGTGCATACTGTTGCTGTCTCTCTGAGCTCTTTGTGTCTGAAAGCTACTGTTTTCTTAGAATCATTGATCACTTCTGGGTCTTACACTCCTTCAACCCTCTCCTCTGCATTGATCCCTGATACTTGAGGGGGGAGTATGATAAAGATGTCCCATTTAGGACTGAGTACTCCAAAGTTTCTCACTCTATGCAATTTGTTCATTTGTGAGTCTCTGTGTTGATTAATGCCTGCTGTAAGAAGCTTTTCTGATGAGGGTTGAGCAATGATAGGATTTATGGTCAAAGAGATACGGCATTAGGAGTCATTTCATTGCCCTGTTTCTTTAGCTGAATACTTGTAGTAGATTTTCTCCTAGGCCTATGATTTGTCTATTCCCAGGTTCTGGCCACTTTAGCAATGTATGGGTTTCATCTCATGGAGTGGACCTTCAAATGAATCAAAGATTGGTCTGTTACTTCCACAATATTTTTGCCAGTAGTGTACCAATATTGCTTGTGGGCAGGTCATTGTTGTAGGTCACAGGGTTTGTAGCTGGACAATATTGATAATCACTTTTCTTCCCCTTCAGTAGAGTACAAAGCACCTCCAGAACCATGGAGGCTAAGTCAGTAGGGGTGAAGCATCTAGTTGGGTATCAACTCAATTTCTCCATCTTCAGTGACTTATATAATTGAATCTTCAGCAACAGGACCTTCCCATCAGGTTGTGGATAGTAACCAATAATCTTGGGAATGCAGCCTATGATGATTGGTGGTGGTGGTCAGGGGAGCTTCTATGGGACCTACTTGGCCAATGACTTAACAAAATGTAACTCATTCCTGGCAATGAAGGTTTTACTTGGTGGCATAAGACTGCTAATTGAGGCATTTCCACCCCCAATAGTATTGTGACTCCATTTAGTTATCTGTCATATTTGTATATATTTTAAGAAGTTTCTACAGTAGGAGGTTTCCATATGGCTTTTGAGAAAGCCATTAGGGTTAGTTGTCCCTCCTTTTCCCTTCTCTCTCATCCTCTTCCCTATTTAATCCTCTGATTCTAGTTTCCCATTTATTTCTCCCTAATGCTATATTCTAGTTCATCTTCTTTGGAAGCTTACCCTCCTCCACTCTGGTCCCTTAGTACCTGACCTCTCTGGTTATTTGGATTGAGACACACATGCCTAAAGCTTAAAATTAGCACCCACACATATAAAAGAAAACAGGTACTATTTATCTTCTGGGGTCTGCATTACTTCCCTGAGGATGATCGCTTCTAAATCCATTCATTTGCCAGCAAATTTCATATGATTAATTGCTGAATAATATTCCACTGTGTAAATGCATCACATTTTCATTAACCATTCATCAGTTGGTGGACACCTGGACTGTTTTCAATTTATGGCTCTTTGAATAAAGCAATGATGAACGTGATGCACAAGTATCCCTGTAGTTAGATGTACTGGAAATTTTGACAGTCACCAGAGAGCTTATATTAGATCCCCTCTGCTTTGGAGCAGGGGCCTTGAATTCTCCATTCATTCTTCTCCCTTTCTCTTTTAGCTGGTTCATCTTGTGGCCACTGCTAAAAACACTGGAGTCATGGATTACCATTGTTGGAGATTTTGAAGGTCATCAGAAAATGTTGATTTGTTGATGGACAGGAAGTATTTTTGTCCCCTTGCACCATGCGTTGCAAAGACCTTAGCAAATGTGTTGATTCCCATGTCAGTATTTCCAAGTAAAGTTATCTTGATATGTATTAAAATATCAAAACCAAATGAGGAAAGAACAGCCTTTCTGAAGAAGGAAAAAATAAAAAGTAATGATGCTGATATTTGGCGCTGTGTTCCCTATAATAAAACATTTAATTAAATCTTTAAATGTGTATGGAGCACAAAATATGCACATCAGAATAAAACACATCAGGCAGAAACAAAACCGTAATTATATCAACTCTGTTGCCTGAGTCCACCTTAGTTGCTCTGCCAAGAGGCAGAGGTTTACAACTTTCCATTTGATTTGGAACAGCCTCTCCCATGCCTCCAGCTATCGCTGCAAAGCTCAGGGGTGCTTTGGCTACTGATGGCACAGCTGCCTCTTTACTGATGGTAAGATGTGGCTTCCAGAGGCAAATGAACAGCTGTTGCTCTCCAGTTCCTTTTTCACCTGTGTGAAGGCCTGGGGTAGACCTCAAGGACTCCGAGATAAAAGAGCTTTCAACAGCTCCCTACAGAGCTTTATCTACCTGTGGGGGTAAGGGGCGGAGACGCACAGAGAGAGGTAAAAGGATTGGGGAGGCAAGGGGCCATCACAGACTCATGAAGAAAGTAGTCCTGGTGTGTGTGTGTGTGTGTGTGTGTGTGTGTGTGTGTGTGTGTGTCTACATCCATGGACATGTATGTGTGTGCACTCCTGTATGTGATGAGCCCAGAGATAAACCTCAGACACTATCCACTTAATTTTAGATGGTCTCTCATTGACTGGGAACTTGCCCAGTAGGCTAGGCTGCTTGGCCAGTGAGCTCCAGGGATCCATCTGTCTCTGTGCCCCTCCCTCTTCTCCCAGCTCCAGTGATCCATCTTCTCTCCCTCTATCCCCCTCCCAGATCCAGTGATCCATCTGTCTCTGCTCTCCACCCCCCTCCCCCCAGCACTGGGATTGCAAGTGCATACCACCACACAGTTTTTTCAACGTGGGTTCTGGAGATCTAGCTCAGACCCTCACATTTACAAGACAACCACTTGACCACTGACCTTTCTCCTAGCCCCCAGGTATTTCCACACTAAATCACCCAGGACAAGAATGCTACAGGATGGACAACCTAGTCCTTTCTATCTGAAAAGGCTAGCAGGTTCTGTGGGACCACTTTACTGAGTAATTTCATATTAAAATATGTTGAGCATTCACTACATACATCTGTTTGTTTCATTGTGTATATAGGGGTACATGTAATTAGGCTCTGGTCCCTTCTTTATATATGTGTATAGGGGTCCACGTAATCAAGTTCTGGTCCCTTCATCGTATATGGTATAGGGGTTCATGTAACCAAGCTCCATCCTTCATTTTTTATGTGTATAGGGGTACATGTAAGTGAGCCCCCTTCCCTTTTGTCTCTAGATATGTTTCTTCCTTTTAGTCATCGCTCTTTATCAGACTCTAATAGGAAGATTTGCCCTTTCTGAAGAGCAGATCTGTTCTGCTCTTGAAACAATAACTTTATAATATCTGGGACTAGGGGACTCCAGTGTAAACAGCTCATGGAAAGCTAACTAAATATACTTTGCTGACAGGCACTGTTTTCTAGTCTTGTGTTTTTAGTGGTTGAAGAGTACTGGGGACACAGTCCTCCAAAAAATTATGTGTTTACACACTTTGAGGTTTCAGTGGCCAAACTTCACTTCCTGAGGGGCCTCTGAGGGGTGTCGAGGGTATGCAGGACACACATGCCCTAATCCTAAGCATACCTGCTGACTCTGTCACTCATCCAAATGTCTCTGTGCCTTCATCTTTAACTATAGCCTCCATCATTTCTTCCCTTAACACCCCAAGCTCACAATACTTCTTTATCTATTTTTAAAGTATCTGTCTTTCTTTAAATTTAAATAGATATTCTAAAATTAAAAATTTAATTAGCAGGTTTCCTTATAGAATTTTTGTAAACTCATAATTTGGCTGACTTTCTCTTCATTTCTCTGTTTCATATCTCCATAGAAACATATCCACGCCCAGTGTTTCCCTTCTTTCCTACCACATGTCTGCTATTACTCTCCCTGTGTCCAAATAAGCCTCTTTAGTTCCCCCTCTCATGGGCCATTTTCTAGTTTCCTTGTCTCTAGATTCATTCATTCCCACCTAAATGCATGTACATAAAAATTAGAATCCAGGATCCCCATGTAAAAAAGAATGGGAAATTTTGTCCTTCTAATCCTGGATGACCTCATTTAATGTAATATTTTCCAGTTCCATCCATTTCCTGCAAATTTCGTTTGTTAGGACTGAATAAAGTTCCATTGTACACACTTACCAAATTTTCATTATCAATTCCACTGTTGGTGGACACATAGACTAATTCTATTTCTTTGCTATTTTGAACACAACAGCAATACATATGGACTCCTGCAGTCCATCCTCCATAGAGAATCCGGTGTGAGCTTTATTTAAGATATAAAATCAATCATAATTCTCTTGCTTGAATTCTTTTGAGGTTCCATGCTACTTTTAAAATAATTGCCAGGTCTCTAAGACTCTTGTATACCTTTGCAGTCTATTGCCGTGCACTTCCCCTTCTATGTATATTTTTACTTGCTTATCCTCTGATTAGTGAAAGAGCCAAACTTTCTTCTGCCTTGGGGCCTTTGCACATCCTTTGCACTAAAACGCACACTTTTTACCTCTTTCCATGTCTTCCTGAGCCTTGTCAAAACTTTCTCCCTTGTCAAAGCAGCTTTTACTGATCATTCTATTAACTTAACCTTGCTCTCTTGGTTCATATTTCTTTTATATCTCCTTTGTTACATTTTATTTTCTACATGCAATTACCTTGTTTACTTAGGTGCTTACATATCCATTCTGCTTACCTCAGAACTTTCTTCCTGTTCACCTCTGTACAGTCAGCACTCAGAAGGGATCCAGCAAGTGTTTATTGAAAACAACAATGTACTTTATTGGAAAAAAACCTTACATTTCTGGCATCTGCATTCCTTTGAGCAATGCTATGCCCGCTATCGTTCCTCACCAGATGCAGTGAATCTTGATCCTTTCTACTTTGCAGTCACTGTTTGTTTATGGAACAGTGCTTCCCAAGCGAAGATTTCAAAGCCAACACCAGGGTCTTTAACTAAGAAGTAACAGTGCTCAAAGGCTCCGTGTCTGACAAATAGAACCTGGCCTCCATTGTAGGGTCCCTTGGGGCCTAGTGGCTGCCAACTGCAGAGGCTCTTGGCTCTCTGCCTGTGTGTGTGAGATCCAGCCTATTGCCACTGCTCTGAATTTATATTTTAATACAGGATGCCAAAAATGAATTTGTTTAGTAAGTGCAGCCATATTGATAGTCCTGTACTGGACTAGACACCTCATTTTCTCTTCTGACACACTTTTAACTTTCCTTCCTCTTGCCTGATCCGAGTGTTCATCTCCTGAAAAGTATACCTTTACTCCTAATCACTTCTTTTTTTTCTCTTCTGCCAACTAATTCTGTGACAGGACTTGCTGCCATTTCACCAAGCCATTTTAGTTTAGGGTGCAGCACAGGCAGGAGCAGAGTGCTATTCTAGATGGTCCAAGAAGAGTTCATTTCAATATATCAAAGGAACTTTCCTGTTATAAAATATGTTGAATTTTAGTGTGTGCATATGTACATGAGTGTGCGTGTGTGTACATGTATGTGAGTGTGTGTATGTATGTGTGAGTGTATACATGTTTGTGCATTGTGTGCATTTATGTGAGTCTGTGTGTGCATGCATGTGAGTGTGCATGTATATGTGTGTACATGAGTGTGTGTATATGTGTGTGTGCATGTGTGTTTGTGCACATATGCACATATGTGAGTGTATGTGTGTGTGTATGTGTGTATATGAAGGTGCACATTCTGTGGCCAGCTTGTAGATGCCAGAAGACCATGGAGGAGAGTTGGTTCTGTCCTTCTACCATTAGAGTCGCTAGGATCAGATTCTGGTCTTCAGCTTGCTGGTAAGTGCGTTTATCTGCCAAGCCATCTTGGTGTCTCAGAAGGACTTTCTGTATAGTGGGATAGAGCTTAGGTGACAGCCTGTGGTGGATCCCATTCTTCCACACTCAGCCTTCTCTTGGTCCACTGTTAACTTGTTGATGCTGCCAGTGTGTGCTATTATTATATATTTGTCTTATCATATATATGTAATATATTTATATTATATATTTGTCTTATAATTATTAACAAGTTTTACCAGAAAAGTCACATTTCACTTCATAAATAGAAGCACATAGTCAACAAGATTCTGCTGTAGGCAGAGCACTCTAGGCAGGAATTGGAGACCATGGGCAATTCAGAACCTGCTCAGCAGTGGTCATCTTAAATTCTTGAGAAAAATGGAGATGCTGGTGGGTTTTTTTTTTTACTGTTTAAAAATGAATCCTGGACACCTGTGACTGGGGAGGCATGATAAGGTCATTTTTGACCTCAAAGTTTTCAATATGGAGTCAAAGCAGACTTCACCATGTAGTGGACTAAAACAAGGAATTATATTCCTTGTAGGGCTGGTTTCATGAGCAATCAATGTAGTTCCTAACTGTGGAATAGCCAGTCACTTAAATAGTCCATAGTCATCATCTTGAAATCCATAATCGATTTGAACAAGGGATCCTTTGTTTTTTATTTTGGCGCTGGCTCCTACCAATTATGCAGCATTTTACATTTCCTGTTTTGAATGCGGGCATTTCTTTCATTATTCCCTTTAGATGAGAAGGGAATTGTAGGGATAAAAACACAGGTGATTATGCTGTTGTAGTTGAAAGTTTTAATATTATCATCTTACAGGCGCAGAATGTTCGGCTGTCTCTAAGGAGTATACTAGCTTCCTCAGGTATGCAGCAAAGGGAAATGCTGCTGCAACATGGAGGAAGCAAAATGTTTGGTCTCATAGTATTCTTATTTTCATGTATTTATTCATTTTGAGCAGTTATTGAGTGTCTATTCCTAACACAGGGTACACACAGCAAGAGGAGGCTTCTGATCATATGGGAGTGTTAATCAAGGTTTTATGTATATATATAAAAAAAGCCACAGCTTCTACTTGTACAGCACTGGCCACATTCCAGGCATTGTTTTACAGGCTGTGTATGAGATTACTTCATTCTCACGAGGAATCTGTGAGAGTTATGGTTAGTACCTGCTCCTTACTGGGGGAAGATGCAAAGCACAGATAACTCAGTGGCTGGAAAACAAAATGACCAGAGCTCAAAGCCAGGCAGTTTAGCTTCATTGACTGCCCTTAGCAACTAAGTGTAACAAATGTTAGCAGTGCTGAGAGGGAAAGTAAGTACAGTTTATATGTGTTAGGATGCTGCCCCAGGGATGGAGTACCAGCTGTGCCTGGGATGGGAGCTGATGAAAAAAGCCATTGTCACAGTTGTAATGCTGGAAATGGGCTATGAAGGAAGAGGTCCATCCACTAAGAAACCTTTGCATAGGGCAAGGGCGGGGGGCAGGGGGACTCTGCTGGCTTGAGAACAGCAAGTAATCAGAGATGGGGTAAGACAGGCTTGCAGGTCCAACAAGCATCCAGGCTTTTCTCTCATGCGTACATGGAGTATTTCATGTGATAGAAAGTCACTGAAGGATTTCAGTCAAGGCTTTGCAGGATCAAATGTGTTCCTTAGACTGTTCCCTCCAGCAATAATATAAACGATGGAGTCCAAGGGTGATAACAAATGAAGAGACTTATTAGAATTTACTAGAAAAATGTGTTAGATACAGTGATTCTTGTGAAAGGGGTTACTCTAGATAAACACTAGTTTCAGCGGAGGGTAGAGGAGAGTTGTGAGATTTGAGTCTCATACAAGGCAGTAGCTCCAGGAGAGATGGGGAAACATGAAAAAAGTGAGCTTTGAACTGGCAGCCTGACAGAGTTCAGGGAATGACTGATGCTGGCAACAGGTGAGGGAGCGTGTAACCTAGGAAGATTCCAGGGTGTTCTGCTGCCTGTCCTGCTGACTGACTGTCCCTCCTGACTCCTGTTGCTTTCACTAAGGAGCTCTTGTCCTATGATACACCAAGGTTTCATTAGAACAAGAGAAGAAGTTGAAAAAGACATTTGAGTTTAAAATCTAGCACAGAGAGAGCAAGTGTGTTGGGGGGAGGAGGAAGAGGAGAAGAGCAGAGCAGAGCAGAGCAGAGCAGAGCAGAGCAGAGCAGAGCAGAGAAGAGAAGAGAAGAGAAGAGAAGAGAAGAGAAGAGAAGAGAAGAGAAGAGAAGAGAAGAGAAGAGGAGTAGGAAGAGAGG
>LZPO01098836.1:0-16069 GCA_001675575.1 Neotoma lepida | reverse complement strand
AGATTTAAAAAAAATACCACAACTGAAGCAATGAAAACCAGAAAAATCTGAATAAGCATAAAAGAGTAACAAAAAGAAATGAATTAGTAACTTAAATTTCCACAGAGCCCAGGAGACAGTTCAGTGGTAAAAATCAGTAAAAGTACTTGCCACACAAACCTGAGGATATAAGCTCCATCCCTGGAATCCCCAGTAGAAGGAGAGTTAGTGTTCTCTTCTGAACTCAACTTGTGTACATCTGGAATCTTGTACACACATACAATCAGGGAAAAGAAATCCCACACAGAAGAACTCAAGTCCACACAGCTTCCTTAGAAAGGTTCCTTAGTGACATATAACAAGTATTTCAGGAAGAAACCTTTCTAAAAACAGAGGAAGATACAATTTCCAACTCATTCTATGAGACCAGCACTTGGATAATACCAATGCTTGAAAAATCTCACAAAAGCACAAATTAACATTCCCTCTTGAACAAAGATACAAAACTCTTAAAATTAGCAAACTGTGTCCAATAACATTATCCTACGTGATGAAGTAGGATATACCTTTATATAAAAGTTTAGTCTACTTTTCAAAAATTAGTATTAATAGCATAAAAAGAATCGTATCGAAAGAGACCAAAAATCTGTATGACAAAATTCAGCTAAGTCAGTGATAAATGTTCCCAACAGATCAATAACAGAAAGAAATGTCCTCAATCTAATAAATAACTTTTGGGTTTCTGGAAGATCAAACTTCAGACAAACAAAGGAAAATTTGTTCAGATGCAGGAAATTTTCTAAAGCGGTACTGTTGCTGCACAATTTGGTCAGATACAAAAGTTTGTTGATTTGAATACTTTCAATGTATCATTGCTATGCCAATTTAACTTTATAAAGCTATAATATCTGCAACCAGAATGGGGCAAGTGCCAAGGGGGGATGCTAATAAAACATATTTAATTTTATACTGGTAATTTAATAATATGCTGGTAATTGTTACAGCTAATTAAAAATATCAAATTATTTAATTGTTTTTATACTTGTGTATATTCAAAATAAAATTTGTATGTTATGCAATCTGTTAAGGTGGAATAATCTGTTAAGGTGGAACAAACCATACTAAGTTGAAGAGAGAGCAAGTGTAACATAAAGCAGCTGTTTAGTCATTCTCACAATACTTCTCTGTCTCCTTTAAGACACACTTCCTGAAGCTTCTGGGTTTCTTCCAGAATTCCCTTGGTTGGTTATGGCATTGATCATAACATTTGGAGAGTAAATCTCTCTGTTACAGAGATAAAGTTCACAATCCAAGGTGACAAAAATAGAATGGGGTGCAGCTGAGGACAGAGTTCGGGTTTCCAGTGTTCTGTCAATTATGCTGTAATGACCTTTGAATGCCAGGCCTTGGTCAAGGCTGGACCCAAGCCAAATTGCGCAGTAGATGAGAATTATCTGCGACATCGCCACAATCCCTAATTGCCCTCATGGGAATTCGTTTCCCCTCACTTGACCTCTTTGACATTTTAGTCCAGTTTTATATGAAACACACACACACATTTTATTTTGATACTCCTTAAAGGTCAATCTTTCCCCCATTTACCCTATGGTTTATTTCCCTTTCATCTTACATTCCGCAGTTGATGAGGCCTTCTTTCTGACTGAAAATAGATTCATAAGTTTCTTTTTTCTATGTATGTGTGTTGGTGTATGTGTACATGTGTTTGTGTGAGTATAGGTTAGCATGTGTGTGAGTTCCTGTAAAGTCCAGAAGAGGGTGTTGGGCCCCTTGAAGCTGGAGTTACAGATATTCTTGGGCTACTTAATGTGGATGCTGGGATGCAAACTCTGGTCCACATGATTGATAAACAAGGTGTTCTTAATTGCTGATCCATCTCTCTGACCCTTGGTTATAAATATTTAATAAAATATTTACTTTTAAAAATTACTATATTAATACTACTTTTATGAGGGATATTTACAGTTCTTAATAGAAAGTAATAAAAGGACTGGTTACCCTCCTGATAAAACTTTAAGACTGTAGAATGCTCACAGGGAGAAGATGTTGAAAAAGAAGAGACCTTCTACGGCTTTTCATAATAATTTCAGTTCAATATATTAGGTCAACTCTGATGCAAGTTATCATGAATAAATATTAAGGAAGGTGAACAATCACCAGTACAATAAGTCAAACTTCTGTTTATTCATGAGCCAAGGTAATTCTTCACTGAATAGTAAAGAAGGAAGTAACACAGTGAATCAGATATAAATTGAGTTGGTACAGGCTTAATTGGGCAACAATGGTAGAAGGTGTTTGAGAATTTGTCTAACTATTGAATTCTTTGTCCTATAGTATGAGAACCAAAAACCATTCTTACATTCAATTGTATCTCAGTAAATAAAAATGGTTTTGAGCACTTGTTGATCTTGCAAAGGAACTGGGGTTCAATTCTCACCACCCACACAATGGCTCAAAACCATCTATAACTCTGATTTTAGGAGATCTGATGCCTTCTGACTTTTGCAGGACTTAGACATGCACATGGTACACATATATAACACACATTCAGACAAAACATTGATTCAAATAAACATAGTATTGCACATTTGACTTAAAGTGGATATTTTTCTTAGAAATCTCTCCATCAATCCTAGTTAAGACTGCTATTTAACCTCTTTTCAAACACTTAATTGACAACATTGTGCTGCCAATAAGTAGATGTTTACAATGCTAATAGTTTGCAAGGTAAATTCTATGAGATGGTTGGAATTTATAGATATTAAGAAAAGTTAGTAGTGGAAACAGGTCAACACTAATGCATGCCTGGAGCATTTGAAGATCACCAGAGAGCTCAACACCCTGGAGAAAAGTAAATGGGGTGGGCTTGGTAGGTAACAATAGTAGGAGGTCCTGGCTAGTTTTCATAGTATATGGAAGTGCTGCTTATCTTCTAAAGGAGAAAAATCATCAGTCTTACCAAGTTATAAGCCTTACAAGCTTCAGTAACAACTTGAATGGCAAACCATGCCCATGAATACAATAGCATTGTGAATGTAGAGGTAATCAACTGATTTCTGAATGGATTTAAGATCCACTCCAGAGGAAGAATGCATAACCTAGTACTGGAAATATGGCCAAGAAACTATTTTGGGTGAGCCCATAGGCACTGAGATTGAACCTACTAATATTACTCTGTTAAATGGACATAGTAAAAACTGATTTTTAAATTTGTATATCTGTATCTATAGATTCATGCTGTTTTTATCAGGGAAGTTTTGTAAAGTCAAAAGTGGTCAATGCAGAAACTCACAACTGGTAAAGGTGCAGAAAATAAATATCTGTCCAATGTTCACCCACAAACAGGACATTTCTATTATAAACTCTGTACTCCAAGGCTTAGGAACCTTTGTGGAAGAGGGGGAAAATGTCGTAAGAGTCAGAAGTTACAGAGGCAAGGGTGAAATAGTTTCTTCCATACATGATAGGACCATTGCTCTCATGAACTCTCAGATGCTTTGGATGCTTGCACAAGACTGGCACAATACTAAGCCATTCAGCATTCTAGCATTGAGAGGGGAAGGCCTTACAGTTCCCCTCATCTCTAGGTGGAGAGCTGTTAATAGTTGACAGCTTCTGGGGGAAGGAGGGTCAGTTTTTTTTTTACATATGTGGCCCCTTGAAGGATGAAATAATCCAATGGGTGCCTCTACACACCCATTAGAATATGAAGAGCGCAGAACAGACTCAGTATGGTTCTTTTTTTCAAGAGGACATGGAGTTGGGAGGAAATAGGATATGGATCTAGGAGGAGAGAAGAGCAGCAGTGTATGTATTAACTTCTCAATTAATAAAATACTATATTAACAAAATAATAGTAGAAGACAGATCATATGATCTACCTCTAGATGCTATAACTTCAGATTTCTGAGCAGATGAATGGCATGGCCTTGTTCACATTTTTAAACAATTGATATATTTAGACTAGAAAAGTTGTGTAAAGGAGCAGAGATTAGTTATAACATGACTGGAAGAAACTAGGTGAGAAAAGAGAACCCAGAATACCCTCATACTGGCTATGGCACATCCCTATATCTAGAGAGTTTTCTTCACAGAGGGACAAGTCTTTCCCCTTCCCCAAACTGGGAATTTAGTATCCCTGAATATATAATGTGCCTAATGAATTGTGATTAATGAATTAAGAAATGAATGAATGAATGAATGGATGGATGGATGCTGAGTGATTATAACCAATTTAGACTGTAAAACGCTGAAGGAGAGCATGGCTAGAATAAACACCATCCATATCAGCAAACTTTTAATTATTGTAAAGAATAGTTAAAATTATCTTTGTGCTCAGAGGCTACTGGCAATTTTCATTAACAAATATCTGAAATAGATATTTCCAATAAAATTAAAGGTTTTCTGTCCAAGAGTTGGTCACAATAAAGGTATGTAATGAACTTTCCCTCATCAAACAGTTGCTTTTAAGAAAACCTTTGCAAACATCAAACAATTTTGAATTAATATTCTTTAAACAGGGCAAGTGGCTGACTGACCAAAGCAAGGTTTTTCTAATTCTTTCACACACAGGTTCCCTTGCTTTCCTTTACTTTCTATACCACTCTCAGAACATCTTGTTTTAAGTATCTTTCTTTTTAAAAATCTCAGCTACTTTTTATTGTTTTTCAAGCTAAGAAAAATCTTCTCTGTCTTAGAACATGTAGCCATTGCTCAAATTCAAGACAAAAGAGTCATTGAAAGAAACTTAGTAAAGGGATAAACTTTGGAGATAAGTTGACAGGGTTCCAATGACAACTGAGTATAAAAATTGACCTGTGCAGTTTCAGGGTCAACTGTTAGAAAAATGGAAGAGCAGCAGTTCCCACCAAGACCTTGAGAGGATTTGTTGAGACAATAAAGATAAAGCCTTCTCAGCCACAAAATCCATGACAACAGGAACCAAATTTACATCATTACATGCAGAACTCTGTCACATTTACAACAGATACACAAGTGTCCACTGTCCACCTGGTATTTTCTAAACTCTGAGATAGTAGTCATTCTTCTTATGAAGAATGACTTTTTGGTCAAGAAATACAGATAATTAAAAAAAACTACATATAAATACATATCTGAATTTTATATATTGGTAAATGCTATGTTAAAATGATAAAATGAAGTGATACGTGAGAGGGCCTGATGTGGTCGTGGAAGAACTCTCTGAGGAAGCTACAAGTGTACTCAAATCTGAATATTTGGAAACAAAAGCATGCAAAGCTAGGGAAAGTGATGAAATTACTGATGCAGGAACTTGAAGATAAGAATCTGCAAAGTAGATGTGTTAAAAAAACACAGAAAGGACTAATATTAATAGACCATCATAGCCTGGTGGTGGGCACAATGTAGATCGAGTTCTTATTAGATGACAGGAACTCTTTGTTAAGGAAAGAAAACGAAAGTTTATATTTATTGTTCAGTGTAATAGGACACTATGGGAAACCTGAGGAAGAACAACTGCAGTTCACTGGGTATCCTCAAAGCAGAAGTGATAAGAATTGATACAGGGATTAAGCTGAGACCTCAAATTATAATCTACATTCAAAATCACAGTGGTTTGTCTTCTTATGACATGGTAGAAATGGAGAGAAAGTAACATATTTGGGATGTAGTTTAGAGAGACATAAAGGAATGAAGGGGATGAAGAACAACTCCATCCAGGGCCACATTGTGCTTTTTATGGTCCCTTCACACCTTCATCTTCATGGATCTTCCACTCAAATAATAATTAACATGAGGTTTTTGTATTGTGTTAATAAGAATATCTTGGATTATATTTGTTTTTTGTTTTGATTTTAAAATAAATTAACATTTTCATGGGGCCTCTAAAATATTTTAAGACCTTAAACATTGTGCTCAATAAATAGGTTGATCATGGCTCCATTGATAATATATAAGAGTATAAGTCTTAGTAGGCACATTGGAAAACGATAAACCCCAAAGCATGATAGCTATTACACTATTATTATATTTTTCATATCTTAAGTAAGATCTATGCTTCTGAATTTGTATAAATTTATTTGTATTGCTTCTTAAATTCCTTGTTTGCCAAGCCCAATCAACCTTTGATGCCTAAAAAACATCAGCTCTTTCATTACACATATTTCTTAATTCTCCAACTTGTCTTGATCCTTCTATTCTGTCAAAAAGTTCATACAAACATCTGTCTCATAACTTGAACTGGACTGCCCTTCACTTATATTAATTTATTTGCTTCTCTCTTTTGATATTCAGTGATGTTATACCACGACTCCTTTTCTGTGCCTAGCCAAGTGCCTTATAAAGAGTGAAGCCCCCAAAAATATTTATTGATCTGAATAGCCAAGAAAACAGCCTGTCAGCTAATTATTCTCACCAAAGCCTTTTGGAGCAAGATGGGTGCTCAGTATTGCTGCCCAGACTGGTGTCATCTGATCACTATGAGGTTATCTATTAAGCAGAAAAATGCTGAGAAGAATGCCAACTGTGACTCCTCATTTGGTAAATGATGCTGCCAGGACTCTAAATAACAACTTCATGGAGAATTTGTCCAACACCATCTGGAGTGCAGAGGCTTGTACCTCCTTGACTCCCAGAGCCAAAAGTCTAGATCCTTGGCTGATTGGAGATTTTGGTTAATGATGACTGTAATCTAAAGTAGTTGAAAGATACTGATTTTGATTTTACATAGAAAGGAAAGTAGATCCTGGATAAATAATGTTTATGTTACTCATTTAAATCACATTTGAATGAATATTTGCTAGAAGACACTGTGGATAAAACCCTGGAAAACACAAGAGGATTTAAGAACTCATCCCATGCTTTCTCAGTGGAACTTCTCCATAGCACAGCGTAGGGATAGAGGAAAAGAACAGGTTGATAAATGTGAAAATGATTCTGTGTCTCCAATAAGGAAAAAGACATCACTACCTCCTTCATAGGTACTGTCTGCCATCTTGGGTGAATCATTCCATATTCCTTAGTAATTCCCTGGGCAATAATTTTTCCAGAATTGCTAGACGGTTTCACTACTTAGCAAATATAGGAATTCCTATATTATTCAGTACTTTTTAATTACCCAATTTTTAATTGAATTCATGTGTTGCATTTTAATTTGCAAGCTATTATTTTGGAGAAGGAAAGTTAATATCACAATAAATTAATAAATAAGTATAATTGAAATCATTAATTCAGAAACTCATCAAAATTATTTATTACCCACCAACTAAAAGCAATTAATTTTGATTGTGTAGACTTGTAGTTTCAAGGGGAGGCTGTCTTTGCTCTCAGAGAACATCTAGCACTCTCTGCAGATTTTCTTGCTGGCCTGTTATATTTCCTATACTTTCTGGTGAATGATGCTTTTGCCTGGAAGATCTTGCCTGGCACTTTTTCTCAACTAGCATTTTTCTGCTTGCTCTCATGGTCTCATAGCAGCAGTGGTTGGCTGCATAGGACTACGACAAGATCAAGCCTATCAACATACTCACATAGAGGGTGGAGGGACTTACCAGCCCCCACCAGAACCTAAGGAGCATTAATTGGACTCAGTGAGTTATAAACAACAATGACAATGAAAGAGAACATGAAGTTGGAGGGGGACACAGGGAGGTGGCTCTGGAAGAATTGGTAGGGATAGAGTGGTGGGGGAACATGATCAAAATACATTATATACAAGTATGAAATTCTCAAAAAAGCAATCAAGATGCACCTGGAAAACATAAAGAAAGGAATTATGAAACTGTAAGCCAGATGTCTTTTTTTTAATAAAAAGGGTGATTCTGTGGACTGGAAGATGTGTGACAATAATTGCTAGCCCTACTCTGTAGAGGCCAAGAGCATCTCCCTATTTATGACACCAGTTTCTTCTGACAATGAACAATAGACAGTGTGTGAGATGTGAAGAAACAGATTGCCAACGGAGGTGTCTTAGTGTTCTATTGACATAAAGAAGCACAATGACCACAGCAACTCTTATAAAAGAAAACATTTACTTGGGACTCACAGTTTCAGAGGTTTAATCCATTACTCTCATGGTGGGGAGTATTTCCGCATGCAGGCAGACATGGTACTGGAGAAGTAGTTGAGACTTCTATATCCAGATCCACAGGCAGGAGGAAGAGAAAGCCACAAGTCCTGGCTTGGGCTTCTGAACCCTCAAAGTCTACCCCCAGTGACACACTTCTCCAACAAGGTGATGCCTCCTAATCCTTCTATGTAATGCCTTTTGACTAAGCATTCAAATCTATAAGCTATGGGGGCCATTCTCATTCAAACCACTATGGGAGGAAGAAGCACAGCCACCAGGCTCCTGACACAAGGAATTTGAAGGCACTAAGAGAAATACTGAAGTTTGTAGGTATAAGACCTTCCCCATCCTGCTATGGGAAGTGAAAATCCATTTGCACCTTTTCTACTTCTGGTGCTGGGAACCATTTTGCACTTTTAATAAAAAAACTTCAACAAATTACAATCTTTGAGCTAATCCCACTTCTAGGCAATCTATGATAAGGAAACAATCTTAGGGATTGCTAAATATACCTTAATGTCTAACACTTCATTAGGAAAAGCCAATTCTAGAATAAATATTTTAGAGAGCATTATATAAATAATAAAAGAAACTTAAAAGATTTTTTTCTAAGTGACAAAAACAAACTAATAAGCCACAATTATATGAATAATGTTTGATACAACAGTAACTACAGGGCAGGGATATGGTAAATTTTCAGTAGTATTGTTTTTAGATGTAGCCCAAAATATGAGCCATGAGTGTGTGTGTGTGTGTGTGTGTGTGTGTGTATGTATGTGTGTGTGTGCATGTACATGTGCCCATTCATGCATATGTGGAAGTAAGAGGTTGACTAGTGTCTTTCTTTATTACTATCTAAATTTATTTTTGAGACAGTCTCTCAACTTACCTATAACTTGCTGTTTGGCTACATTGAGACAAGTAAGCATAGGGAATAGATTAACAACTTGGGCTCCACTTGGTATGGGTCATGTACACACCCCTCTTCTAAAATTACACCTGGTAGCCTGAAACCCTTATCTGTATGTACCATGCACACACACACACACACACACACACACACCTTCTATGAACACTAAACCCATCAATTTGTTAGCAACCTATCAACTCCTTCTACATAAAGCTACACATATGCTCACTTGAAAATTTATAAATAAGCTATCACTCTTAGTAAACAAACCCTAATAGTTCTCCTGAACCTCATTTTAAAAACCTCAAACAATAACCAGAGCCCTTCAAGTTTCTCACTTAGCTAACTTGCTGGGCCAGTTCTCTAGCTCTCAGGCCCTCAGATCTGGGTCTTCCTCACCCATATCACCAGGCCAGCTCTACTGTTTTGCCCAGGCAAGGTGCAAGACCCTCTCTCCTGATAGCTGTAGGGGCATATGATGGGGCATAGGATCAATTTTCTTGCTCTCAGCCCTCAGGGATGGCTCACCTGAGACCCTAGTAACAGGGTTAGCTCCAGTGTGCTACAGTACACAGGAAAGCAGGCCCTGCACCCTGCCTAGGAAAATGTCTATTTTCAATAAGAAGGGAAAAATTAATATTTTTCTTTTATTTTTGATATTATAACATATTTACATCATTTCTTTCTTCCCTTTCCTCGCTCCAAGCCTTCCCATACACCAAATGATCTATAACTTATATCAATGTTTATTTTATACTAGAAATAATACTTTTCAGTTAAAGGTCCAGCCTGCTGTTCCCAATAGAGTCAAAAGACTTTTATCAATGTGGCCAGGATAAGTTCCTGTCATTGTTCTCCACATGGAGATCTGGAAACTCATTGTGGATACAAATTTCTCCCATCAATTGGGCCCATATACTTACCCTTTGTCCACTCTGTCATAAGAGGTACCTTTCCAGGTTGTCCATGGACATAGTGAATGTCCTAGAAGAGGCTGCAGTTCCTTTGTATGTATCTGGTTCTCTGAGATCAACAAAAGCATCAGACTAAACCATTTCTCCCAGTAGGACAGGGGAAATGCATGAGTGACCTATTGGGCCTGAATGATCATGAATGCCTTGACCATTCTAATCTCTATGCCAACCACCTAACTCATATTCAAAAATGGCTGGTCTCAGTCCTCTTTCCAGAACTCAGATTACTGCTCTCAAAGGCACACAGTCTTTATATTGTGGCCCACACACACATATGGAATTTTGTCCTCTGCTCTACACTCAAGTTTCAGCTCCCTGAGCCTGCACTGATTTTCATGTGCCTGTTGCTTAGGCAGTAGATAGAGGATTTANCTACTTGGAAATAAAAAAAAATGTAGATCTTGTTTTCTCCCAGCCAAATATTTGTTTTCAAGTACTGTCATGAAACAATTGCCAAACACAGAATCCATGGGCTTCTTAACAGTGCCCGACACTTCTCAAGTAACTGCTTGGGTGGATCACAAATCTCTCATCTTATGTATGATTTCTGTGGTGTTAGGCTGTATATATGGAGCTCACTTGCACACTCTTACTCTTTTGCCAAAAGCTCCACTGAGGGTGATTTTCCCTCTTCCCTATGCTTTAGCTCTAGCATCTAAAACAAAACTCTGTCATTTCTTTTAAAAAAAATCTAAATCTCAGTGTTTTGGGACTTCGTATCTTGCCTCTCTGCTGTTGTCTGTGTTCCTCTCTAGCTTTTTTATGTCATCTAAATTTTTCCCCATGCCATATGGCTCATGTTTTGTTTAAGGCTTTGTGGAGATATATGAAAGTGTATGCTGTCTCTTCATGTCTTCCTAGCTCAAACACGAACTTAATATTTCAGCTTGTAATTAGAAGAACACATGCTTATGCAAGTATTATCTCTCAGGGAGTTTTCAAAATACTTGTGTTCCTGAATTCTTTCTTTTCTGAAATGAATGATCATTTAAACTTTATGCATAAATATATATATGGACATATACATACACACCCAAGCATATGCATGTTTGGGGATAATGCTCTTGTACACTGTAAAGATTTGTCATTTGAATTGTTTTAATAAAACACTGATTGGCCAGTAGCCAGGCAGGAAGTAAAGGGAGGGTAACCAGACTAGGAGAATTTTGGGAAGTGGGAGAACAGAGTCAGGAGTCACCAGCAAGACACAGAGGAAGCAAGATGAGAATGCCAAACTGAGAAAAGGTACTAAGCCACATGGCTAAACATAGATAAGAATTATGGATTAATTGAAGTGTAAGAGCTAGTCAGTAATAAGCCTGAGCTACTGGCTGAGGATATTTAAGTAATATTAAGCCTTGGAGTCAATTATTTAAGAAGCAATTGCTGTGTAATTAGGGACAGGCAGGTGGGAGAGAAACTTCTGCCTACATATGCACATGTATATTAGTTACATGCATATAAATAAACTTGTGACATCATTGACTATAGTTTGTTATGTTGTATGACACAGCAGAAAATTATTAAAATACAAGGAGAAGTTAAAATATTTTATATATATATATATATATATATATATTCCTAATTTTACAAATACAAGCTGTTCAGTCTCTATGTTACTTGCATGTATGTGTTTTCAGGATTGATCATTTATTTGGTATTGAATAACTAGTTGGCATGCTCATTCCTGGAGAAGACTATTTCTCATGTTTGCATAATAACAAAAAAGATGCCATGAATTTGAAAGATAGAAAAGTGAGGTATACAGGAGGGTTGGGAGGAAGGGAAGGGATGAGAAATGATGTGATTATATTTTAATCTCAAAAAAATATTATACCACTAGTTAAGCCTTCAAAGCCCAGCTTTGTATCCAGAATTTATCTCTTGATAGTAGATTTTGACAACTGTTGTTGATAACATGAATGTAAGATTTTTATGTCAGACATCAAGAGCAACAAAGGTTGGTTATTTTGCATGTTTCTATTTTATATTGCATGACAATCAAGAAGAGAAAAAAGTAAACATAATTGATAGCTTCACCAATGACAACTACCTATCATCCATATCCTTCTGTTTGTCTGTCTAGGTATGTATGTATGTATGTATGTATGTATGTATGTATGTATGTATCTATCTATCTATATATCTATCTATCTATCTATCTATCTATCTATCTATCTGTCACCCATGTATATAACCTGGAATTATAGTGGGAGAGGAAGGGAACAAGTAAGAAATAGGCCCAAATCAGAGAGAGCAATGAAATAGCAACCATGATAAAATATACTGACACACATATCTGAAAATGTACTAATTTATAAAAATATCAACAGAACATACTTTTACAGAATTAGGAAAATACTTAACCCAAGTTTGGGGATATTTTTGCTTGAATGGCATGAGGTTTAGTGCACATATGTAAATATTTCTGTGTTTGTTTTGTTTTGTTTTTCAAGACAGTGTTTTTCTACATAGCCCTGGTTGTCCTGGAACTCACTCTGTAAAACAGGCTGGCCTGGAACTAAAAGATCTACCTGCCTCTGTCTTCCAAGTGCTAAGATTAAAGGTGTGTGCCACTACCACCTGGCTATTTTTGTGTATATTTTAACATTATTCCCATGTTTAGTACACTAGACACTAGGACATTTAGTCCTCAATAAGTGATGTTCTGTAAAAAGTAGATATCAATACAAATAACAATATTATATTTCAGAGATATTAACCTTCCTCTGTTACATACATACACACACACACACACACACACACACACACACACACACACACATCTTTAGCCAACAGAATTAAAGTTAAAGGAACTTAGCAATAAAATGACTCCTAACATCATTCAGCTGCACTCATAGATCAGTGCCTTGCTCAGCCATCATCAGAGAAGCTTCCTCTTGCAGTTAATGGGAACAAATACAGAGACCCAGAGCCAGGCAATGTGCAGAGTGAGAGGCCTTGGAACACTAAATCCTACATCAGATGTTTCCATAAAATCCCTCCCCTCAGGGCTTTGGGAACTCTGCAGAAGGAGGCAGGATTGTCAGAGCTACAGGTGATGGAGGACACCAAGGAAACAAGGCCTTCTAAACACAACAGGACAAATGGACATATGAACTCTCAGAGGCTGTCGTAGCATACACAAGGCCTGTCAATATCTGCACCAGATGGGGCCCCAGAGCTAAGAGGAGAAGCAGATATAAGACTCCCACTGCAAACCCGGAAGCTATCCCCATTTGATAACAACTTGCAAATGAGAAATTAATTTTCTCCAGTGGAGTCTAACTGGGGTACAAATCACTCTTAAGGTAGGCCTATGGCCAGCCATAGATAGTCAACACAAAAACAAATTCCATGGTCTCCTTGAAGGCACATTGTCCCATAACGTTTTGTCAGAGTTTATTTCTTCTCTTTGCTTTCCTTTTCTTTCTTTCTTTCTTTCTTTCTTTCTTTCTTTCTTTCTTTCTTTCTTTCTTTCTTTCTTTCTTTCTTTCTTTCTTTCTTTCTTTCTTTTTAAACATTGCAGGTTTGTTGCGTATGTATTATGGTTTGTGGTTTTATGTTTTTATATGAGTCTTGGGTTTGTAAACATGTGAGTCTCTGCATTTCTATGGCTTTCTTGTCGTCTTCCTCTGCCTCTTTTCTTCTATTTGTTTTGTCCTATTCTGATTCTTTTGTTGGTGTTTGTGTTGTCTTGTTTTTATTATTATCCTTTACATACCTATTTGTTTCCTGACAAGAGACAGAAAGGATGTGGATCCAGACGAGAAGGGAGGTGAGAAGGATCTACTGGGAGGAGTTGGGGAGAGAAAGCCATAGTCAAAACACATTGCATGAAAAAAATCCATTTTTAATAAAAGAAAACCAGAAAACAGGTAAATAAAGTCACCTTGATACTTTATAAATCTGTATGGGCCTTTATTTCAATTTCTTGAATAAGCAAAGTAGAACCTGGAATGACCTGGCCCAGCCCCTAACCACTAGCAACAGACTGTCTGCCTAGCAGGTACAGCCCTGGGATTTGTGAGTCTTGCCTCCCTGGCCCAGTGCTGCTGTCTAGATGGATGCTGTCATGCCTGGCTTTTACGCAGATACTGGGGTTGGAGACTTGGGTTCTCATGCTTGCACTCAAGCACTATACTCACTGATCCATCTCTCTGGCCTTCTAAATATGGTTATTTTTCAATTTCGAATGTTTTCCACAGTGTGTAGATATTGGCAACTCCCCTCCCCCCTTACTTTTAGAAGTCCAACCCAATGTGAAATAGTAAAATGGCGTCATAGGTAGCATCCTCTGGAATGATGGACTAAGCATCACAATGCTTTCTTCAAGCCTTTTATGACATTATTTTGAAAAGGGAATATTGACTGTACAGTTTGCTCTCTGCTTTTTGGGAGGAAAGAGCAAATGATCAGTAGTTGGTCCTTCTTCTGCCCCAAAACTTGGCATCCAAGGCAAACCTCTGATGAAATACATTTGCATTTGAATTATATCCACCCCCAGAGCCAATCCCAGGTCTCTTCCAAAAGCTTTTATGTGCGTTGTGAGTTCTTGTTCAGCTTGTTCCAATAGTGGGCCTCGATTCAGATAAATGACTTCCAGTTTTACAGAGTGAGGGTAGGGCCTGCCAAGAGCCAGCAAAGCCGTCGCCTTATGAATATGAAGCCTTCATAAAAGAGACAGCTTCCATAGCGCATCCCTCAGAGGAGATGCTGACAGTGTGAGATCCCTGCAGTCATGCTGCAGAGATGGGGCATCCTATGCCTGTGTGAAAACTCTGAAATATATAATAATTAAATACATCTATTCATTGTCCTCAAGGCACCCTTTTCTTCTAGATGGTCATTTGTGAATAGCATAGAATCAAGAAGAAAGATGTTTTAGAACACAGCACTAATGTGTAGGAGTTGCTTTCTTAAAAACTTTTTTGCAGTATTAAATTAAGTGGTAGGAGCAGTAAAGGATACAACACACACACACACACACACACACACACACACACACACACACACACAAACACGCATATACCACACCCCAGTGGTAACTGATCTCTTCAAGCAACACTGAAAAACATAATTTATTACTTCCTTTGCAGTCATACCTCATTGACTCAGTGCTTTGAAAATTGATCTTTTCCTTAGCCATGCTGAATTTGTTGGTAACTGGACACATCAAAATAGCCATGATTTGCTTTCAAGCCAAGCAAAAGTGACAACATCCTCCCCCTGTGGTATTAGTCAATGCCTACAATGTTCTTCCCAAAACACCACGAGACAATGTTATTCCATTTGGTGGGATGCAATGATGTGTTCCACAAACGAGCTGCTCTGCCAGGGAAACCGCTGTGCAAGTGGAATTCTTCATTTTCAATCTAAAACTGCAGACACTGCTGAACTCATCACCCCTCTGAAACAGCATGAAGTCGAGAAAATTTTCATGGAAAACCTGTCAATAGTGCTTCATCCATTCTGTGCATTGCAGGATCTGTCATATGTGTGACCGGCTGAGTAGCCTGGGATACTGTGTGGAATCATAAATACCCAGCCTGGGGACAGTGATGACTTGAGGGCAGAGTCTTACTTTCTATCCAACATTTCAAACTCACAGAACTGCCTCTCCTTTTCTACAGTAGTCTCAGCCCTGCTCTTCCACACAGACATTTGAAAAGAGGTGTGTTTCGGGGAACTTGGGTCAGGAATGGAAGTCAGAGACTCATTACTCCAGACTAGTCATTGTCGCCACTATGAACTCAGAGTTCAAGGGTTTCTGGTACACAAAGTGATAAGCAGACTGCAAATCAGACATTTTCTTTTATATAAAATTTGAAAGAGCCTTATAAATTTGACTCTATTACCCTCATTTTAGCAGTTTAAATACTGAGCCTCGGAGAGAAACTCAGCAAGAAATTATCGAAGGGGATGGGGTAGCTCAGCCTGGAAATTGCTTGCCTTAGTTCCAATCCCAGAACCCACATAAAAAAGTCAGGCATGGCGATGTAGTGGTAATCCCAGCACTGTGGCAGTGGAGACAGGCAGATCCCTTAGTTTATAGGTAGTGGCAATGGTAGTCATTATCACAGCCTACTTAGTGTATTCTAGGGTGGACACTGAGAGACCATTTTAAAAAGTGGAGGCTAG
>LZPO01098835.1:0-16083 GCA_001675575.1 Neotoma lepida | reverse complement strand
ATGATATGCTGCTATGAGGAAAAACAGTTGGGTGAATAAAGATGCTGGAGGTTAAAACCCATCCCAGGTCTATGCAGGAAGTGGCTTCTTTGCCAGGCATGGGGAGCGACTTGGTCAGAGGCCACCTGTTCATTTCACAAATGAGAGTAAAAGAAATGAAAATATTATTTCCTATGGAGAGTGCCTGGTCTCAGGAATTTGCTTCCAAGTGGTTATTTATTCTGTGGAGGCTGACTGAAGTTGTCAAGATCAAAAGGTAAAGAACGACTTTGGAACACAAAATGTTCTCTCCAACAGAGAATGTAGACATCACAGTGCTATTAATCAAGGCAGTCAAGCTGAAAGTGACTTTAATGACAGGGTTTAGAAGACAACACAACTTGGATCTGACTGTAAGATGACTCATGATTGTAGGACAACAACCTCAACTGAACTTCACATTTTAAAAAGTCGATAAATTGCGGCTGAGGTCCTGTAATTCTGTTATTGGAAGCATATGGTCTGTGTGATGGTTCAGTTTATCTGCTCATCTATAGGCTTTCTCTTTTTAAAATTCATGTCCTTTCTCACTGGAGCCAAGTCATCACCCACTGCTCTTTGTGTGTGTGTGTGTGTGTGTGTGTGTGTGTGTGTGTGTGTGTGTGTGTGTATGCATGTTGCACATGTATACATAAGCTTAGGGCTCTGAATTAAGGAAGTCTGGGGAATGTGTTACCTTTTATTATTAGGCAAAATCATGCATAATAATTACAAGACAAATGAAGAATCTGGCTGCATCACAAGCAGCTCCACTGTTCCCATTGGGGTCCCACTCTCCGCTACTTCTGCCACTGCTTCCTCCCTTCCCAAAGGGGTGGGGAACCTAACCAAGCCATGCTTTTTCTGTGACTACCTGCCAGCTCCTCTACCTTCCAAGAGGCCTGTACATCTCCTGCCCCCCCCCATTTTATTCGGGTCAAGTACCCAAATAAAGACTTGGCCCTTTGGGGCAAGCCACTCCTTACAGTTGGCTAGCAGAGCAGCATTAGAATTCCCATAATGTTTCCCCCTTTTTGTCTAATTAAGAGAAGGTTCTAATCCTAACATAATAAAACTATATACAATACGAACTATTATCAAGTATTGTCCAGAGAAAATAAAAGATAATAACCTAAACAAAAATGAAAGTACATATAACAAGAACAATTATCAAGTAAGGAACACATTCTAGATGTCCAGACCATGGGTTATTGACAAATTTATAGAGATTACTCCAATAATTGTCCTTTTCTGAAGAATCTAAGTGTTGTGCCTAACTTGTCCTTGGCTAAGATTTGGGAGAACTTTACCTGTAACTGTCTAGTCTTCAACCCCATCAAAGACCTGAGAAGGAAAATAATATTACCTGAATAAGCAGGAAGTACAGGCAAGTGATTTCCAAAAAATGTAAGAAATGACAGAAACAGCTGGCTGCCTGGACAGTCACCCAAGGTTCCTCTGCAACATTGGGACATCCATCTTTGGCTTACAGGCCTAGAATCTCTGACAGACCTTTTTCAGAAGCGGGAAATTTTGAAGGACTGTCCTACCCTGTCTTGGCAAAGTTCAGCAGTCACTTTTCTTTGTATCTTGCTTGTCCAGATTGGACAGCATATTTACTGTCAGCAGTTGAGGCAAAGGCAGTTTTTGCCACAAGGAAAGTAACCTCCATATGGAGTGTGCCCAAATCCTCTTAGAAGTAGATTGGTGCCATCATGAGCAGACATGTCTCATGTCAAAAAAATAAATTCTAAGTTTTTGAAACATTTAAATGCCATATTATGTAGGTCTTTGAAGTGTTTAAAGATTACCTATCCATTTGAAATGTATCTCTGTATATCTAGAAAATCTAACTAACATGACTAAGTTTGATAATTATGGGTGACTAATAACCTTGATATCATTATTTTCCTATATTGCTTTTAAATAATAAAACTTTATAATGTATAAATAAATAAGCTGTATAGGTGCAAGCTGTAGAGGTAATACCTTAAGCAAAATTAGAAACAGATGTATAGTATAAGGACAATAGCCTCCAATTTCATAACAAAATACAAAAATATCTTAGATGGGAGTGGAAACTATATACAGGATAACAAAATTAACCTAAATTTATATCCATATACAAGAATATCTTAAACAGAAATAGGAACATATATACAGTATAACAAAAATAACCTTGAATTTGTATCAATACACAAGAATATCTTAAACAGAAGTAGAAACATATATACAGTATAATAAAAAATAACCTTGAATTTGTATCAATATAAAAAAAATCTATACCAATGTAAATTATTTAAAACTTATAGTTGCTTTTTTAGTTTGTAAGTAGATTTAATTCCCCTTTAATCCTATCATATCTATCCCCCTTTTTCTATTTGAAATGAAATCCCTGAGACTAATCTCTTTTGTTCATCCCCTATCCTATACCAATTTATAACCAACCCCTCCTTCATGATGATAGTTATCCATAACCCAAAAACCAAAAACCATCCACTCCACCTATTGGGAAAATGGGCATCATGTTCTTAGAATTACTTCCTGCTGTCTGGAAGGTGATGGTTTCTCTAGGGGACCCTGTAAAAACCAAAACAATGGTTAAGTCTCAGGAGAACTAGCTGTATCATTTGTAGCCAGTCTCTGAGTAATGGGAAACTGTAGAGCTTATCTGAAGTTCTGGCTGGAGTGGTGTATGAGGGTGGACCATCATCCGTTTCTTTAACAAGATATCAGGTAAAACTCTAGCATCCAGTATTAGTTTTGAAATTCAGAAGGTTCTCTGGTTATCTTGCAATTGTCACCTTGGAATTGTCCTGAGAAGTTTGTAGTCCAAAGTCAATCTTTGGGTGGTGTTTATCGGCTTAATGGCATTATTACAATTCAGGTAGAATCATCATTGGGTGGCCCCATCATCTTTTTGGAGACTTCAGAGGTTGCTGTTAGGAAATTTTATTGTTCACTGTAGAAAACTTGAACATCATTAATATCAAAATAGAAAGTTTACATTTTTGAGATAGTACTATACCTAAAGAAAAGTTTTAAAGAAACAAAATAAATTTGAGGGGTAAAAGATTTGTGACAACAACAGTCCCTACATTTGGGTTTTCTTCTGTCCCATACCAGGTGGCTCTTCTGGTATGAGACAGAGACTCTAAATTTTCTTTTAACAATATGCTTGGGTTTAGATGAGAGAGCCATACTCCAACTTCAAAGCCAGCTTTAGTTTTTAATTGAGTCGGGACTACATAAAGACTACCTGTTTAACATGTGTGTAGAAACCAACAAAAACAGTCATTTTGAAAGGTTTATGAAATCTTACCCAGTAGGAAGTATTTTATACTATTAGGCCAGATTACTCCTTTTTGGGTAATTTTTTCCAGATGATTCTCCCTTCTTTAGATTTCTATTTGTCTAACGGTCTTTGACTTCTTTAAGATGGATATTTCTATTTTCCTAGAAAGACAAAAACAGAACCCTGCCCCAATCCTGATTTGGTGAGTTTTTCCTTTTAACAGGTTGAAGTGCCACATAGGTTGATGAACTATCACTTCTCTTGATCAAGAGATCTCTCCTGTTCAAATCAAATCTTTATTAATTTTGATGATATCCATAGCTTTTCTTCTCCTATGGAAACAAAAGCAAAACCCCTTCCCCAACATAACACATATCCTGGTTTCCATTCTGAAGTCAACACATCTTTAAAGTAAGCAGACTGATTTAATTCAGTAGTTTTTTCTACTGTCCAGTATCTTTCCACAACTATTGTTCCTTTCTCATTAGCATTTATAAAATTTAAAGTTAATAAAGCATTTTGCAATCTATCTCTGGGGGTCTTCATTATCCCCTTTGTTTATTAAGCATTTCTTTAAAAGTGCAATTAGATCTTTCCACAACTGTAGGATTGTGTGGTATAGCTGTAATATGCTTTATGTTGTAAGATGCAAAACACTGTTTCATTTTACTGGAGACATATGCTGGAGCATTGTGAGTCTTAATTTGTATAGGTATTCCCACAATGGCCATGACTTCTAGCAGATGTATAATTACCAACTCAGTGTTTTTAGAACTCAAAACTGTTGCCCATTGAAATCATGAATATGCATCTATGGTCTGATGTACGTATTTTAATTTTTCAAAACTCTTCAAAATGAAACACATTCATTTGCCAGATTTCATTTTCTTTTTGAATACCCTTTGGGTTATTTCCTGCAGGTAGTGGAGTTTGATTATACAAAGAACAAGTAGCACATTTTTTACAATTTTCTTGGCTTGTTGCTGAGTGATAGAAAAATCCTTTTTTAAACCTTTGTTATTGACATGGTGTTTTTTATGAAATTCTGAGGCCTCCAGCACATTTCCTACTAATAACTGATCAATTTCATCATTACCTTTTGCTAGAGGGTCTGGCAGACCCATATGGGATCTGATGTGCATGATATATATGGGATGATTCCTATTCTTGACTATTTCCTGTAATTGGATAAATAATGAAGTTAATTCTGAATCATCAGGAATAAGTTCATTGGTTTCAATGTGTAAAATAAATCTGCATATTCAGAGTCAGTAACTATATTAAGAGGTTCTGAAAAATCCAAGAATAGCATATAATTCTGACTTTTAGACAGAATAATAAAGGCTTTAAGCCACTTTACTTAAATTTCCTGATTTATAACCTGCCTTTCCTGATTTATTTGCATCAGTATAGAATGTAGGAGCTCCAAATATGGGTGTTTCTCATACTATGTGAGGAAGGACCCAACTGTTTTTTTTTTCATGAATTGAAGTCTCATGCTTTTGAGATATTTGTTAATCTCTCCCCCCAAAAAATTATTGCAAGCTCTTTGCCAGTGTTCATTTTCTGCCCATAAAGAGGAAATTTCAGCGTTAGTAAAAGGTGCTACAATTTCTGCTGGGTCCTGTTCTGTCAATTGACGAAGTCTTAGTTTTCCTTTTAAAATCAACTCAGAGGCTTTTCCACATAAGTTTTTAATTTTTTACTCTGTTTATGTTGTAAAAAGATCCATTCTAAAATAATATCTTCCCTCTGCATTAAGACCCTGTAGGGAAATGCATAGAGGGTAAAATAACCAGAATGCAATCAATATCTGGATCCAAATGATCCACATGTGCATCCTGCAGTTTCGTTTCTGCCACAGCCAATTCTCTCTCAGCTTCAGCTGATAATTCTCTGGGACTGTTTAAGTCCTTGTCACCTTTTAAGGTTTGAAACAAATTACTCAGTTCTTGATTTGCTAACCCAATTGTGAGCCATAGCCAGTTAATGTCTCCCAGCAATTTTTGAAAGTCATTAACAGACTCTCCTCTTTGTATTTTTTCAAGAGCAATTTGTAATCTCCAACAGGGCAAAATTTTCTTTACTTTTTCAAACTCTTTTTCTAAAGTATCTACATTTGAATCAGCTAGTAAAATATCATCCATAAAATGGTAAATCATAAATTGAGGAAATTGTACACAAGTTTCCAATGGCTGTCTGTTGCCCATATTGGTACAGGGTGAGTCTGTTTAACATCCCTTCTGGGAGAACCTTCCATGATATCTCTTAACAGGTTGAGAATTACTATAAGGAGGTGTACCATGAAGGCAAATTTTTCTCTGTCCTTTTTTCCTAAAGGTATAGTGAAGAAACAGTCTTTTAAATTAATAACTATGATAGACTAACCTTAAGGTAATAGAGAATGCAGGGGAATTTCATACTGTAGAGATTCCATTGGCTGAATTACTTTAATTATGGCTCTCAAATCTGTCAACGTTCTCCATTTTCCAAATTTCTTTTGGAAATAACAAATACAGGAGAATTTCAAGGACGGGTCAGTTCTTCAATATGTTGTGCATTTAGCTGCTCCTGTACCAACTGTTCTAAGGCCTGTAATTTTTCTGATGTCACAGGTCATTGTTCCACCCAGACAGGTTTGTCAGTTTGTCAGTTAACCATTTTAAAGCTTTGAAAGGGTGGGACCTAGTGTATCTCATCAGTTTCAGGGATTTCCTGAGGTCTTTGAATTACTTGCTTCCTGGACTTAACAAGCTTCCCCAGTAGGATGAAATGTTTAACTTCCCCTTACAACATCCTGTTGTTTCACCTCATTTCTAGCATACAGTGTCTTAACTAGCTTCCCTCTAAAATGGAAGATTTTAATCACAGAGGAAACTTCTATACAGCAGAGTTTGAGCTCATTTAGTATTGGAGGCTCTTGACAGTCATTCCTTTTTCATCCATTCATTTGTGTTTGCTACTATTCTGTCCCTACACCCAAACACTGCTAGATCTTTCATTGGCTCACTTCTTCATCTATTCAGTCACTACTCCAATAGAGAACCAAGGCATGCTTGCAAATCTGGAAGCAAAATTCAATTCAACATGGCCAATTTTTATTGAGATTTATTATTCAACCAGGCACAGGACCATATTACTCCACTGGGAACCACACATATTACCAAATAAGCAACACTAGTGTAGTGTCTGCTAGGACTCAGTGTTATCCTTATTGGAGCTATAGGGACAGGAAGAGTAAAGGATTCCAAGTGTTTTGACACCTTACCGTTGAATGCCACAATGAGGCCCAGTTTCTTCCCGCTCAACCGTGACTTGGCCCAGCAAATGCTGTCACAATGCATGAGGCATTCTCTCATTGCAGCTAGCTGGGTAAGTGTTAAATATCCTGGAAAAGCATTTTACCTGGGCATGTGACACTGTAGATGTGGTCAAATTGGGAAGAATGTCTATAGTTTGGCTTTATTAGTGGGTTTTTTCAGAAGAGTGAAGAGGAAGTAGGCTATGGAAAGTTGTTTAGAATGGATTGGGAAGGAAAAGAACAGCTGTGAAAGTCATGTCAAAGTTAATTCTTGATCCCCAGATGAATAATGAAGATAAGTTATATCCCAGACAGAAATAAAGAGAGGGAGAGTAAGAAAAGCTTCAGTGTTCTGCTCCTTTTAAACCCATGGGATTTCTATAGCTTGAGATGGAAATTGGATGGGAATAAATAATTCTAATGGCATCAAGTTTAAGAACATATGCTTTTGGTAAGCCTGTGCTTGATTTGTCCATGAAGATAGACTGTTAGCTTACCAGTGTATCCACTGTGCAAAAGTGTAACTTTTCCCTCATGATGGACTATTAGTTAATAGGTATGACCACTCTGATAAAGTGTAACTTTTCCCCCCTGATGGACTATTAGTTAATAGGTATAACCACTCTGATAAAGTGTAACATTTTCCCCATAAACTTTTTAGTTGCTCTCTCCCAGGACTGGGGAAAGTCTCCTAACCTCAAAGTAAATTAAATAAATATGAAGTAGGGACATGTTCTTTTGAAATGATTTTTCTTGTTCTTAAATGCTTGAATTCTATCTTTAGTGGGGGGGGAGGCTGGTTGGGGGAGGGAGAAGGGAGAACAAAGGGTGGGTTGGAGATTGGCTGCAGACAACACTAAAATGTCACTTTATTCATTACAGTTGTTAAGATTCTTTTCTAAGCTAAAGCTTTTTATCATAAAGACATTGAACCTGTGTACATGGGAACATATAGTATAAACATGACCTTTGTCAATGCAGAACACACCTATAACCCCAAGAGGACTAAGAGAAAGCCTTTTCTGAGCCAAATATGAAAGATCATTGACCCAGGTCTACAGAGTCAAGTTGTCCTGAGGTGTCCCAACGAGGAAATGGATACATGAATCTTTATAGTCACAGAGCAAAGGAAGGTCACAAATACATGTGTTCTCCGGGTACTTTGGTAGAAATGTGAGAGTGGCAGGCTACAGAAAAATGGGGAAATCTCGTAGATGTTATCTGATGCCATTCTTTGATTTTGTTTGGTGAAATCAGACAGTCTACTGTATTAATGTTGTTTTGAAATAGTTTAAATGATTTTTTTACATAAAGTAGTTCTTATTTTTAATTGTTGTAACTGTGATTAATTGAGTATTAATTGAATGCATCACATCAACTGATTTTATCTGTCCCTTCCCCCCAAGAAATGGGGGACTTTATTTCAGGGATTAGGCTGACTATTTAATGTGTATGGTTGGCCATACCTCAGATGTGGCAGCCAGCCTTTCCAGTATTACTGAATGGTGTATAGGGGATTACCACATCCTTCGTTTTTGGAAGGTGACCCCACCTCAGCTCATTACGTTTTTGCCAGCTTGCTGTGTACAGAGAATACAAGCATATCTAAGGTGCTTCGTGACAATAGACTCATAATGATCTTTGTTCTCAAACAGCTCCTGAACCACCATAGGTCACATCACCTTTTCTTTTCCTTTGTTCTTTGAAATGCCCTGTGTGCTGTAACCACAGTCACTTAGAAGGGGAAGTGTGGACACATTCAGCTCAGTGGTGGAGGGTTAGGCTAGCATGCAGAAGGCCCTAGGTTGGATTCCCTGCACTAAAATTAAACAAATAAATACATGAGTGCCTTTCAGGGCTGTCCCTGGTAGAGCAGTCTGTGAGTGGGCCTCAGGAGGCCATGTCAGCTCACTTATGTTGGTAAGAGATCCGCTGCTATTGCCTGGAGCCTCTTCCATGCCGTATTTGTTCCTATCCCCTGCCATTCTTGATCAGCTTTCTAACACATTGCTCCCTTCTGTGGTTTCTATTTTTGAGCAATGGGGAAACACTGTCCTTGAAATTAAAACTTACCTGACCTAATTTTACTTTTAACAAAGTATGTGTGTATGTCTGTGTGTCTGCACGTGTGTGTTTAAACTCCAAGTCACATTCCTTAAAATATATTAATTCATTAGTTGTAAGGAAAATTTTACCCTAAAGATATCATCAAAAAGCAATATTTGCAATTTATCTTTTTCTCTAATTTTAATTAAGAAGAAATTAGTAATGCATATTATAGTATGGACAAAGATGAACTGTGTAATGCAGTGTTTTAAGAAAATGTTCATAGTCTTACTGCATTAAGAAGCTTGCTAAAGTGTAGTCTAATAATCTCATTTAAATACACACTTGCATACTCACACACACACACAAGCATAAATGCAAGCATCTGTTCAAACATCAGAAAGAAAGTGGGAATAATGATAATTAATGAACATTTTCATAATGGGTAAATTTTTGGCTTTTTACTACTTATTTTTTCAAAAACAGTATACGTTGAATACCAGGGACCAGCCTCAGCAGTTTTCATAAGTCTTGAAAGATAAGGGATACCTGGAAGGCGCTAAGAAAAAACTCTCGGACACAGAGATTTATGCAAGCTGACGAGTCTTGTCAGATCTGGAGAAGTGCGTCTTCTTTGCCTCCTTCTCCTTTCTCTTTTTTTCTTTCTTTTTACTCTTGTTCTCTTCTATTCTTGTTCTCTCATTCTGTTCTCTTCTGTTCTCTTTTTCTGTTCTATTCTATTTTCTTCTCTTTTTCTTCTCTTCTCTTTTCTTCTACTTCTACTTCTATTTTCCTACTTCTACTTCTACCTCTATTCTCCTCTATACTATTCTGTTCTCTACTCTATTCTACTACTACTACTGCTATTCTATAGTACTCTATTCTACCATTTTACTGTCTACTACTCCTGTCTACTGTCTACTACTACTACTACTGTCTATTACTATTACTAGTCTGTACTACTACAGATCTGATTCAACCCCAGTCTTTTATTAATATTACAAGGAAATAGGGGATGAGATCAACAAAATGTAGCCTGTGCCCCTTGATTATACATAGAAGTCTCCAGGCAGGTAACCAAAGCAGAAAGCCAGAAGCTCTGATTGCACACAAAAATTTCCAGGCAAGTAACTAAAGCAAAAAGTCAAAGCGCAACACTTATTCTTTCACAGGTTAGTAATTATTAGAACATCTGAGATTCTCACCCCAGAGGCCATCTACTTGCTGTTCCTCAGGAAGCTCAGCAATACAAACAATGGGTTAAGGTACCAGACAGCTAGCTTCCCCTAGCAACATCCTTGTTGCAATTTCTTTAATGCTTCTTCTGCAAATATAAGACAGAATCTATTTTTTGTAGTCTTAAGACACTATATTGGCTCCGTTAAGTCCTGTATCTTTTCAGCTTTAGAAAGACATTCCCATGGAGCTGCAGGCTGGTGTGTTAACCATTGTTTAAATGTCATCTCTGCAACTCTCAGTGCTTTAACTCTTTAAGGCTGCTCATCAGTTAGGTTTCTTCCCAAGACTTATTTAACAGCCCTAATGCCAGCAAGGGTCTCAATCTCTGTATAATTTCTTGACATATTAGCTTTCTGAATGTCTAATTTCAAAGAAACCACCACAGGAGAAGGAACAAGAAACATAAAGAGTAGATAGAGCAAGAAGATTATAAGAACAAGTTAACAGCTGAATGGATGAGAACATCACATGCGTGTGCCAAAAGTTTGCCCTCGGGACACAATGGGGGTCTCTCCCAGGTCCTGGTACAGGAAACTCAGCAGGAAGTCCAGTGGGGTATGCCAGGAGGGATCTTTGGCCTCGATCTTTTCCTCCTTCCTGGACTTCTGGGGCAACAAGTCAGGCATGTTGCTTGCCGTCTCCAGCAATTGAATATACAATTAAACAATGACAAAGAAGATGCTTTTCAGAGTATCCATTTCTAAAAATTCTACACAATTTTTTGATAGTTGGTAGTTCTGCTAAATTATTTATGTTGTTCTACTTTGAATATTGAATCCACTAATGGCAGAAAACAGGTTGAGAATACTCATTTACAGTGGTTTTCATAAAAGCAAACTAGAAGTGCTTTTTAAATTTTTATTATTATTTTAACAATTCCACATTTGCTTTGCATGCAGGCCACTGTTACCTACCTCCTTGTTATCACCATGTCCACCCTCTTCCGTCACCTTAAATACCTCTCTTTCATGTGTGTCTATTCATTTTGTTTTATGTCCTACAAATATTAACCAGGGCCACCTGTGTGAATACTGGTTTGAACCTATCAGTTGGAGCCTGGTCGGCTCAGCAGATGACGTACAACTAAAGAACCTGATCCCCATACCCTCCCAGAATCCACTGGTAACCTTTCTTTGACTGGTTGTTGATGGGTCTGGCATTGTGTGGGTGCAGAGCAGGTTGATGAGAGAACTTCTCAGAATAGTTCTAGCAAGTCAGGTGAGGGCTTTTCACAACCCTNCATTCAACCTGTGTCCAGCTCTTAAGTATGCACTGCCTCTTCTTCAGCATTCCCTGATCTTTAGAGTGGGAAGCATAGGTAGCTCATTGTGGCTAATATGACTTTGTTTTTTATGTCCTGTTATATCTCTCTTGGTAGTTTCAAATATCACCACAGAGACCCCTTTAACATTAAATGTGAACATATGTATGTGTGAAATGCAAAAACATAGACAAGTGCACACACACACACACACACACACACACACACACACCCATCATACCTGAAAGAATTGGAATTTGGAAAATTAATTTTCAGGCCATTGAACTATTTTGTTTTGACAAACCAAATAATGTGCTTAGGTGAGTATCTAATCAGGACAATATTAATTTTTTTGTAATTGAACAAAACCACACCCATGTATATGATACCAAGCAAGAAAATCCAGCACTTCAACAAAGTTGTGTCAGTGCCTGTACTTTGTACTGATCTGTGCAGAGGCATTTCCTTTTCTCTGAATGTACAATGAGTCTTGATGTCTACTCCATGAGAATTTTGTTTTCATTTATATTATCTTCCAGAGGACTGAGAGCAATGGTCCATGTGTTTTATGGCCACCAAGGCCATCAGACATGCTCATACATACATACATATATACATACATACATAATGCATACATACAATGCCAAGAATGCTCCTGTCAGATTGCTTTCATTTTCAGTGTCCACCATCTTATCTTAATAGGCAATAGTTGCTCTGAAATGAAATCCATATTCCTGTGTCTGTCTGTTCCTCTTTTACTGAGATTTTGACTTTAAAAATTTAATAATGTAAATCTGCATCTCAGTTTCTATTGTCAAGTATTCATGCTCCTTTTAACATAAACACAAAACATTCTGATCACTCCCTAAAGGGCAATTTATTGCATTATGCTTCTAAAAAGTTTATTAATGATTGAATGTGTAATGAGTTTATAATGTAGAAGATATGCATATTTTATTTTTTTCTGTTTATATTATAGGAAATCTCTGCCTTTGCTCTTGTGACACTCATTATTTGATTTTAAGACAAAGCATCACTGGTGAGCTGTAACCCTGACCACCCGGTGATTGTTGATTGACAGCTCAATGGTGTGACCTGCTCTCCTCTGTTTTGGTTTTCTTGGATTTTAATTTGTAACTTACATTGTCACCCTTGGGACTCTCAGAAATATTCCTACTCTGGCAGTCTTTCATGAATTATAAAGGATGGTCATGACAAACTGGACTTCAGCCCTACATGATCAGGAAGCACCTAACAGAGGCTGCCTGCCTTCTCTATCACATAGTCTGTGGTTTCATCTGCACAGAAGCCAACTCAGCCATTTTTTCTTGCTAGCCTAGAAAGGAGGACTGGAAATTTGACTTTATGTATTAGCTTAGCTAAAATCATTTTCACAAAATGTTCAGCCCTGGTGCTCATATTCTTTAGGTTGTACCTACAGAACATATTTCCCCTGAAGTAATTTCTAACAACAAGCACTTTTCCTAATACTTTCTTTATCCACTGATTTTTTAGAACGTGTGTACTTGGCACTGGTTCTAGTTTCTTTTCTGTTGTGATAAACACCATAACCAAAAGCAACTTGGTGAGGAGAGGGTTCATTTGGCTTACATTTCCAGGTCATAGTCCTGTTGTATAATATTTTGTTTGTGTTCTGACAAATAAAACTTGCCTGGAGATCAGAGGGCATAGCTGGTCACTAGTTAACCATAGAGGCCAGGCAGTGGTGTTACACAGCTTTAATCCTAGCACTTGGGAGGAGGAAGCAGGAAGATCAAGAGTTCAAGGTCACCCTGGGCTACACAAGATTGAATCAGTCTAAAAGAGAAGCAGCCAGACAGTGTTGGCACACACCTTTAATCCCAGTACTAGGGAGGTGAAGATAGGAATATAAAGTGGGTGGAGACAGGATCTCAGGCCCATTCAGTCTGAGGATTCATAGAGACAGGATACTCCCATTAGGTCTGAGATTTCATAGAGGTAAGAATTTTCTGGTGGCTGGCTGCTCTGCTTCTCTGATCTTTCAGCTTTCATCCTTGATATCTGACTCTAGGTTTTTTATTGATAAGACCAATTAGGATCATGCATCACAATCCATCATTGAGGGAAGTCAGGATATGAACTCAAGGCAGATACTGCAGCAAAAGCCACAAAAGAATGTGACTTACTAGCTCACTCCCAGAACTATGCTTAGCTAGCCTTCTCATTGAGCCCAAGCCATCCTGTATAGGAATAGTGCTGCCCACAGTGGGCTAGCCCCTTCCTCATCAATCAAGACAGTGCCCCATAAGCCAACCTGATGTAGACAACTCCTCAGCTGAGGTTCTCCATTTCCCAGAGACTCTTTGATTGTGTCAAGTTGACAGCTGAAGATACTTGGACAATTCTTACAAATATTAGCTAGTAAAAATAGCAAGATTTGAAATTGCCTTCTGTCACCTTTTCTTGTAACAAGAGTGGAGAAAACAGTTACGTAAGAGCTCTGAGGATAGGCCCCATCACAGCAGTAGATTAGCTAACACAAAATGAACTCAATGGTATTCTTGTAGACATTTTGTCTCATACTGCATTGTTTGAACATTTTTTTCCTCTTTTATAAGTCTTTTGCTTGTATATTATAGTTTCCGATTTAGTGGTTTTGTGGGTATTTTCTTCTGTGTATTCTGGGTCTCTCTCTGTCTTTCTGTCTCTGTCTCTTTCTCTCTCTTTGTTTTCCCTTTTGTTTTCTAAGTAGATAGAGATAGAAAAGACACCTAGTTGGCTGGGCGTGGGGTGGGAGGATGTGGGATGAGTTGGGGTAGGAGAAACTGTGATCAGAATATATTGAAGGAAAAAAATAATAAAATAAAGGTCTGCTTTTGTAGGAGAATGAAGTAGAAAAAGTTATGAAATACATGTGATTTGCCCAAAGTCACTTCTGATATTACTTTCCTTTTTTGTACAATGTCAGATAAGAATAAGCTGAGGTGAGTAAAATATATAGCAAAAGATAAAGAATCTCAGAGATAAACCTTGAAAGGAAATGGAAAATTTCTGTTGTATTTGGGTACACAGGTTATTTATAATAACTTGTAATTATATACAATTTAGGTTATAAAATAAGTATATTCTTCAAGAGTGCACATTGATTAAAAGTAATTTAAACTCTTAATTCTGGGACAGATTTCTTGTCACTTAATAGAGCTTTAAAACTAAATTAATTCATCTCTCCTTTTTAATTTTTTTACCTTCATTTATTTTATTTTATTTTATTTTTTCCGAAACAGGGTTTCTCTGTAGCTTTGCGCCTTTCCTGGAACTCACTTGGTAACCCGGGCTGGCCTTGAACTCACAGAGATCCACCTGCCTCTGCCTCCTGAGTGCTGGGATTAAAGGCATGCACCACCACTGCCCGGCCATTTATTTTATTTTTATGTGTATCAGTGGTTTGCCTGCATGTATGTCTGTATAACATATGTGCCTGATGCTAATGGAGGCCAGAAGAGTGTTGATTCCCTTGGAAACTGGAGCTACAGATGGTTGTGAGTGACTGTGTGGATACTAGGAACTGAACCTGGGTCCAATGGAAGAGCATCCAGTGCTCTTAACTGCTGAGCCATCTCTCCAGCTCCCTCCCCATTTTTAACAGAACCCTCCTAAAAGTCAGTTTCCTTACTTCTATGGTCTACTGAAAGAAATAGCCACACTACTACCCCTCGCTTCACTGATAATCTTTACATGTTTGTAAAGAACATTTCAACAGCTGAGGAATCGAGTTTGACCTTGGCATTTCATATAGGCTGTGAGTAGAATTAGCACAGTCACCCAGTTTATGCAACGTGGGCCATATTACCCCATATTATCACCAGTACTTTCATCATACACGCATGCACACACACACACACACACACACACACACACACACACATACACACACACACACTCTGAAGTCCTGTGGCATGAATTAAGGGTCTCAACACATACTAGACAAATACTCTACTACTAGAGTAATCCCCTGATTTCAGACAACTCCTAGCATTATTCAGAAACTAGATCTTGGTAATCTCTGGTCACACAACCTTTCCATTTTGTGTATTTTTCTTTCCGTGCTCCTGGCTTTGCTGAGGTCTGAATAGCTGCGCAGACAAAGAAAGAATTATTCATCTTTGTAGGACTGAAGGACTCCTTTCCCCAACACACACACACACACACACACACACACACACACACACACACACAAGCAATTCTGCTTAGAGAACACTTACCTATGTTATATTTGGCCAAATCTTTCCTTTCGTGAACAGCTTGCCCTCAGAAGACTCTGAAACGGGTCAGAACAGAGCTGTGTTTTAGTGTTCTAAAGAACACATCATACTGCAATTTGGCTTCTTCCGTGCTATTACATTAAACCGAGACTCTTAATATAATAGAGGAATACAAGAAAAGTTTCACAAAGAGTCTCCTTTGAGAGAAGGAGCACGCATCAGCAGCTACAGAAGATCTGAACAGGTCGCCTTGGATCATTAATTAATCCTCCCCAATAGAAATTTAAGTTAAAAGTGAAATCTGATGTGGGAATTAAATTCTAGTAACACTGATGGCTAGAAACTAGCTTCTCTTACCCTGCTCAGTCTGAGGCAGATAGTGAATTGAACAGCAAGTTCATTGATGTTAAAGTGTCTTCTAGGTCACTCTATATTTAAATTACTTCACCGTGTGTATCACTCCTTCGTTTTACTTTGTTTCTTCAAGAAACATGGAATATAGGAAATCATTACAATACTGGGTCACCCATAAACTTTTAGAAGCACAGACCCATCCCCAGGACCTAGAGCAGTTATCCCATAATTGGTATTGCAGAATTGATACACAATAGCCCATGTATCAGCCACCAATTATGGAATAGAGGAAATAGAGGAGTTTGTCAGTCATTTAAAGGATGTT
>LZPO01098833.1:1457-12447 GCA_001675575.1 Neotoma lepida | reverse complement strand
CCTATCCAGAGGGCCCAGTCCAGTACCATGGGGGCTCCACAGCTATTGGTCCACAGTTCATGCATTTCCACTGGTTTGGCTGGCCGTCTCTGTACAGAGTAATATTAAGATTTTATTTATAAAATATTTCTTTATTGTTTTACACACAGTATAAATATAGTTACAATTTTAGTGAAGCTGGTAACCGTGAGGGGTTGACTCACCAATCACAGCTACCTGGGCTATAGCAAGAACAACATTTACAGTTTTGTTGTGGGGAAGTCCTAGGCATCGTAGTGAATTACCAAAAAAGACTACATGAGGGAAGGTGGAATGTCACAGAAACTATTCTTTAGCTCTTTGGGAGGGCAGATATCCTGCAGTTTGCAGCACAACACCATTTAAAAGTAAAAGATGAAATCTAATTTAAAAATAGCTACCAAATCTATGATCAGCCCTGCTTCTACTAACATTCTTATTGCAAAAGAGAAGAATCNGGACATCACATGGAACAATCCAATCAAAACTAACCCAAAATATAGCAGGGCAGATATTAAATCTTGTAGTCCAATGTACAGCATCTGAGGCCCATAATGTAATCTTCAGAACTCCAAAAGATCTTGCACAGCTCCATCTCTCCAGCTCTGTTATATGCAGTGCACACAGCTTCTGTCTTGGGCTTATGTCAGCTCCATTGTACACCTACACCTCTCCTTGGAAGATTCCATGGCGCTGGCATCTCCAATACCATGGAGTCTCCACTGCCACTGAAGCTTTATCCTTGCAGTTCCACTCACTGGTTTTCAAACACCCTTCATAGGACCTACCCTGCAACACTGCACCAGGCCCTAGCCTTTTCATTTTGGTCAGTTATGCTCTATANTATGTTACTTAAATTCACATATAATAGTTGTATTGTTATAATTTAAAATTTTTTTAAAAATTAACAAACTTTCTCAGTTTGGATTTACATTGTGACAGAATAGCATAAAACAAACCTAATAGTGTCCTAAAGAATTTTAAGAGTTGGAAATATAGGCCGGGCAGTGGTGGCGCACGCCTTTAATCCCAGCACTCGGGAGGCAGAGGCAGGCGGATCTCTGTGAGTTCAAGGTCAGCCTGGGCTACCGAGTGAGTTCCAGGAAAGGTGCAAAGCTACACAGAGAAACCCTGCCTCGAAAAACAAAAAAAAAAAAAAAAAAAAAAAGAATTGGAAATATTCCTGCGATCAAAGACTTAAGAAATACAAGTCACATTATACAAACTGAGCAGGATGTATTTAGGAATATATATGTGTTTACACATACATGTATGTATGTAACAACAAAAGAGGCCATGAATTTTAAAAAGCAAGGAAGGTATATATGAGGGTTTAAAGGGAGGAAAGGGAAGGAGAAATGATGTAATTATACTATAATCTCAAAGATAAAAGAAACAATAAATTTAAAAAGACTTAGTAAAGATGTGCTTATAGCCAGGTTTAGNACATTAACACAAGCAGGTAACAAAGGCTGCAGTAAATATCATTTAGATAAATGAATGGAAGAATTTGTCCATTAGGTTTGGAGTTTATACAAAGAAAATTTTAGTTTAGATGATATACATACAATTTCTAACACAGAAGTTGTTAGTGTAGAAAATACTCAGTAGTAATTTCCCTTCTTGGTTTTTTTTTTTACAATAAGAACTAACAGGCTCACAAACTGGGAGTTTAAAATCATGGCCCTAGTACGTGTGAGTTGGGAATAGGAAGATATCATGGGGGCTATGCAGAGTTAGTAACCACAACATCCACCCCAATGCACGCAAATAAATGTGTGGCCTATAATTTTAAAGATTCTGGAATAATTTAGGCCGACAAGAAACAGCAAGGTTCAATGTTGATCCTATCTTGTTGATCCNCAATGTTGAATCCTACCTTGTAATCAACACCAGAACTCCTAGACTGTCTCAACTGAGATAGGTCTGAGATAGAGAAACTGGAAATATTCCAGCCAATAAGAACATCAGACTTTCAAACAACTCAAAAGGAATAGACTCTGGGACAAGACTTAGGTACCTGTTTGTTTCCAGGAAACATTCTTTCTTCACGCAAACAGTCAAAAATAGCAGTGTAGGATTTTGCACCCATGCCAGGCCACATCCAAGAAAGCACTATTACCATCTCAGGCACAGGGATTAATAATAATTTCCAGTAAAGGATAGTAAAATTAGCACAGAAAATTCTGGCAGAAGTATCCAGTGGAGGGGATGCTTGCTTTCTAAAATATACAGAAGCAACCCATGAACCCTTGATAGCTCAACCGTCATTATTTAAGAAGGGCCATTGATTTGCTCAAGAAGATTCTGCTTCTTGNAAGCCCAACCTTAGGCCAGAGCCCTCTCAAATGCCTTTTATTATGACCTCTACTATAAATTACAGGCCTGCAAAACTTAAAAATTAATATCTGTACAAAAATATTCATTAACTAATGAAAAATTCAGCATAACTTGATGATGTTGAAAATGCTACGATTTGTTTATATTATTTTGTGTAAGAGTTCAGATGGCAGTAAATAGTGTGGTTAAGCTTCCTACACATGATGGAAGAGTTAATATAGTCAAGTTTGAGGAAGTCAAGAGGTCACACTGAGTTAGGAGGAAAATTCCTGCTACAACTATTGTGCTTGAGTGAAGGACAGTCTTGTCCTCTCAGCAGAGGGGACAAGAGGTAGTGTGAAAAGTGCATACCATCCTGACATCTACTTTTATGTATGTGCATGGGCAAAGGACTTCTGCCTACTTGACAGGAGCTACCTAAATACTCCAACCCTTTAACCTCATTTCACAGGAATATGATGGTCAGTCTGAGATAAAACATCTGCAATGACATTCACGGGGCAGGCTTCACAGGATGTTGAGGAGAATTATGGGCAAGACTTTGGAAGATCTAATACATGAAAATAAACCATCACAACCCCAGTGCCTGAGAGTTAAACACAGCTTTCCAGTGTTCTTTTCAAAGTACCTTGACCTCCTCATTCTTTGAGCTATACATCAGGGGATTCATCAAAGAAACAAGGACAGTGTAGGTCAGAGATGAGTCAGTNGTACTCCCAGGAACTCTAAGGTTTAGGCTTGAGATAGATGATGCAGATGAATTCGTGGTAGATAGTGACAACCACAAGGTAGGAGGCACAAGGGGCAAAGGCCTTCCTTCTTCTAACCATCAGCTGAAGCAATCCTAAGGATGGCGGAGATGATGAACATATAGGAGAGGACTATCATTCCTGTGAGTAGACCATGAACAGACAAAAACAATAGTCATTTTCATTGACAGTTTTGTTTGTGTAAGCCAGTTTGAGTAGAAGTCTCATATCACCAAAGTAGACAGTAGCAAAGCCATCACAGGAGCTTGGACAAAATGTGTCACCTATAATGGCCATGCTCAGAATAACTCCCAGTGACAGATGCCAGTTAAGACAGACCCTCTGCACTACAAAAAGAGAATATCNAAGAGAGGCCTAGACCTGATTCTCAGGTCTCTCTCTGACTTGCTGCCTTGCCATGTGATCACTTGTTCCTGCCTACACCTGCCCCCCATTATCACCCTTGAGATATAATGTAGTGGTGGGGGTGGGGCTGTTGGTAAAACTGAGCTAATTCAGACACTGTTGCTTCAAAACTCCATGATGTGAGTTGAATTACTTCCCAGCCACTTCATATATTTTGCTATAATGATGAAAAGCTCACTAACATAATTCAATATCATTGTGCCTCAAAGAGGAAATAGAATTTAAAGAGAAGCAGAGGGCATGGTGGTCAAAAGGATGGACTTTGCAGCCATATAATCAGGATTAAATGCTGTTTCCTCCAGATCCTATCTCTGTGGCAATAGGCATGTTACTTAGTTATCTGTGTCTAAGTTTCTCTATCTTTAAAATAGCNTAATTAAAGTCATCTTCACAGAGCCATGAAGATTCAATTAATAAATGTATTTAAGTTATTAGAAAATTGCCTTGCACATAGCAAATGCTGCACAGTAAGTCCTAAGTGTATAAAATTTGAGCAGAGACAGTTAAGNTAGTNTTTACCCCCNAAAAATCTCCAATGATCATGTAAAAAGAGAACTAGAAGATAACAATAAGAGGCAATAGGGGCAATAATTGCATAAAGTTTGCATAAATATAACTTTATAATTTATTAAAAGTAGTTGGACAGTTAATCACCACATTATTCTGTGAGATCAGCAATCAAACACATAAATGATCTAAAGGGGAGAGCAAACCCAAAGGAGAGTTTNAACTTGATTTTTTTNAATCAATCAAATATTTCCTGTTCACTTACNATGTGTTAAGTCTATGGATTCAATCCCTCGTACACTAGTACACAAAAGCTGCTCAATAAATATTTGTTGAATGAATATTTAATCAGACAATTCTTGCTGTTAAATGCCTCACTGCATAACTAAGAGGGAAGAGTATATAGAAATGGTAGTGCAGAGAAANAAGCGTTCTGATGGTGTTTGTACAGAATACTATAAAAGAATAAAAGAGGAGCATATAACTCAAGCTGAGGGCTGGAGAACACTCTACAGGAGACATCAGTAAAACAGTAAGAACAAAGGGAATGATGTGTGCACCTTGGGCACATAAAGGTAGAAGGAGTAGAACTTACANGATACCAAAGCAGTGAAAGAATCATTACAACTCACGGGTTCAATACAAGAACTCCGAACCCAGAGGGTGCATGATTGATTTTTATTTCACCTCAGACAAAGTCTGACCTCTCTAGAATAAACTTCAATCATCTATAAAGTAGACATTAGTATTTACCTCATGAGGATATTTGAATCTCCAAATAGTTGGCATAGTAACATCTCAAAAATGTTGGCTATGATCATTATTATCTTTATTAATGAGGATAATGTCCTGTTTGGGGAACAAAGCAAGAGTCTAGAGCCCCATGACCCATAGTAGTCTTAGTCTTAGTCCATGGGATCTGTTTTAAAGAAGAAAAATCCAGTTGCAGGAAGTGCCTTGGTGTGTGGGGCTCTCCAAAATCAAACATGAAATTTGACTGAGCTGAGTATGCTATTGTGTATTTCCCATCTTTGTGAACTGTGGGTTGAATGAGCCTGTATTAATTTTGTTCAAACCATGTATAATTATATTGAAATGAATCACATCCCTTCTCTTCTTGCCACTACAAGACATCATAGCCTTTGCTTATCAGGCTCTTTGCATACAGAAGTCTTTGCCACCACACCTGGGCATTTTCTCAGCTGCCCCTAAACATCTTCCAGTGAGGACCTCACCCACACTGCACAAATGTGGCATGGGAATTCCACAAAGGTTTGTGCTGCTGTTTTTGCTATTTCCTTGTGAAACCTATCACCTTAAACATCTCTTGATCAATATACACTTAGAAATGGGTCANTNNGGCTTCAAATCTCACTTTCTTTTTCTCTAATAACTCNGAGAACTTAGTGCTTTAAGTAATGTCTGTACCCTTTTTCTGATGAATTGTTTTGCATCAGAATGCATCAGGAAAGTTTCCTGCTTCTTCCTGCCAGTTGCAAAGAGACGCCTATCACTTATTTCCATTAACTCTGTATTTTACAAGCTTTGAGGAGTCTATGCATTTCTATGAAGATAAACAACCATTTATCTTTACATTTAGCATATATCTATAGTCTATCCAAGAACAAAAGTTCTTCTTGTTTAATGGCTCAAATGTTGGAGACAGTTTTCCAATTTTTTGAAAGCATGAATATATTTTCTTTTATACAGCAAGAGGTTAGGCAGCCTCTCACTGAATAAATATCTTTAAAAACAGTACACATCTTTTCTCACATAGGTGATGCTGAATACTTTTTTATATCATATTACAGAGTCCGGTATTTACCCCCACCATATGCTACATACAATGAACCCTATTCCTCATTTTGGTTTTGTTACACATATTAGAATTCACTGTGATAATTCTATTTGGGTTTCTTTAATTTCTGCACATCTTGCAAACAAAGCATTGACTGCCTTTGTTCCAAATGTTTATTTCAAAAATGTTTGTATCGTAAACAGCCTTGGAAGATAGAGTCGCATCTCCCTCTGGAGTCCATGGCCAGCAGGCTCACAGCATATTATAGCTGACTTCAGTTCCGAAAGCCCTAACTTCCACTTTTCTAATACAATTTACCACAACACAGATACATTGCCTGCATTTAAATAAAATAGTGGAGCTTTACATTTTCCACAGAGACTCACAAGAAATGCTATGTAGAAAATAAGGGGGTTAAGAAAAAATTCCTTTTCCCTTTCCTAGTAGATAGTTATAAATGGTGGCAGAGAGAGATTGGAATGGGAGGATCAAGTGGGGAGGGGGAGGGAAGAAAGAGGGGAAGGGAGAGAACATAGGGAGGGACTTCTAAAAACTAAGGGTCATCTGAGAATCATACAGTAGGGTGATACAGTAGAGGCTTTTTAAAAATATATACATATATGAAAGAAATCTTAATGGGCCCACCAAATAATGGGAGAGGCAAGGCTCCAACTAAACATTTTTAGCCATAAATGAAATGTCCAGTGGTGGTAATGGTTAAACCTAATTAAGTTGTGGACCAAAGGAACACCAAACAACTCAGGCTGTTTTCAAGGCTGTCGGGTGCTCTCCAGAAAGTGTCTTCAGCCCTAATGCTGAAGACAACACCTACATAACTCGTTAAATACAGAGAAGTTGAGCTGGTCCTACTTAGAGCTTTCATCCCTACTAACTACTGAAAAGTACTCTGTATGCTAACCAGAGGAGAAAGGTAAACACCAACCCAGTTACATACCCTCTGATCTACAATGATGACCTACCTGCCTATGTGCAATAGTGGCAGAAGACTAGATAGGCCATGGACCTAGGTGAAACTCAAATGCCACTGTTCTGCTCAAGGAATGTAGCTTTAAAATGACTCCTAATGACAACACTCTGCTATACTCAAGTCAGTGTATTGCTCAGCCATCAACAGAAAAGCTTCCTTCTGCAGTAGATGGAAACAGAGAGAACCACAGCTCGACAATGTACAGAGAGGGAGAGACCTTGGAACACTGAACCTTAAATGGGATGTCTCCATCAAATCCCTCCCCTCGGGTCTCAGAGAACTCTGTGGAAGAAAAGGAAGGAAAGACTATAAGAGCCAGTGGGAATGGAAGACATCAAGGAAACAAGGCCTAGATACAACAAGACTGAGGCACATATGAACTTACAGAGACAGTGGCAGTATGCACAAGGCCTGAACAGGTCTAAGCTAGATGGGGTCCCAGTGCTGAGAGGGGAAGTGGACACAAGCCCCCACTCCTAATCCAGAAGTTATCTTCAGTTGATAACCACTTGCAAAGGAAAAATTAGTTGTTTCTAATGGAGTCTCACTGGTGATGCAAACCATACTGAAGGGTAGACCTCATGCCCCGCAGCAGATGGCCAACTCAGAACAAATTCAATGCTGGGTTTGGAGCCTTTTGTCTCATAATGCTTAGTCTGAGCATTTTCCTTACCTTACAGGTCTTTTGCTTATATATTTTAGTTTCCAAATTTGTTCCTATGGGTTTTCTATATGTGCAAATGTGTGTGTCTCTGCATCTATAGTGCTTCTTGTGTTTTTTCTTTTGCTCTTTTTGTTTGTTTGTTTGTTTTCCTATTCTGGTTTAGCTGTATTTTATCTTTATTTTAGATGCCTGTTTGTTTTCTAATGAGAAAGAAATGGTGTAGATGTGGGTGTGTGGGGAAGTAGGGAGGATCAGGGGGGACTTGGGGGAGGGGAAATTGTAAGCATAATGTATTTAAAAACATCTCTTTTCAATAAAAAAGAAAAGTTCCAAATACAAAGGCCAAAAGACTCCCAAAGCCACCCACAGCCACCAGTCCTCTTTCCCATCAATTTCCAGAATCCAAACAGTCAAGTTCGAAGCCACCAGAAAGTCCTTAGAGAGATCCTGTCTGGGGAGATGGAGAATCTCTCGGTGAAAATCCGCTTTCACCTTGCTGGCCTGTGTACACAGGCACACTCCCACAACTTTTAGCAGGCTTCTTCCTTAGAAATTAGTGAACAGTCGAGGTCACTTTTATGAAGGTAGGCTATACTGAGACAAAAACACTGAAATCCATAAGAAAACTGAAAAGGGGAAGATAATGCGTTAAATCTCTCTCTCTCTCTCTCTCTCTCTCTCTCTCTCTCTCTCTCACACACACACACACACACACACACAGAGAGAGAGAGAGAGAGAGAGAGAGAGAGAGAGAGAGAGAGAGAGATGCACACACAGTTTTAATACCACAATGAAATGAGAAACAAGAATGTTCCCAGGAAATAAAATTAGGCTTTTATGAAATGAAAGATTTGAAAAGTAAGACCATTTGTTTCATTAATAAAGTCACAAGTTGGAAGATAGCAAATTTTCCAGAAAGTGTAATTAAAAAAAAATACAAAATTGAAGATAAAGTAGCTGACGTGAGGATTGACAGAAGAGTTGTTGTGTCCCACAACTGCCTGTCCCAGAATAAGCAACTAGAGGAAACAAAAGAAGCCCATGAATTTCCAGATTGAGTAATTAGCATACTTGGGGAAAATAAGAAAAGAGCACATATTCAAAGGCGTTACCATGTGACACTAAAAAAAAACACTCTAGAGATGAGGATGAAAATGAGAAATTTGTCATAGTTAAAAGACTGAAATTTTCAAATGAGAATGTACTTTTAAGCAGTTACACTAGAAGGTAGAAAAACAAAGTCCTTCATAATCATGAGAAGAAATCATGTTTAAGCTAAATATATACACCATAANCTAAGTGGCTACAGCAAACACATTTGAAGTAAGGTAACAAACACCCCACACTGTGTTTCTCAGAAAGTTATTAAAGGGCTGCCCTATCAAAACAAGGGACCCAGGAAATAGAGAAACTAACAGAGAGAAAATGGAATTCCAGAATATTAATGAAAAAAAACCTCCAGGATTATAGTGTTGCAAAAATAACAGACAGGAACCCAATTCAACTAGAGAAGGGGGATGGAAGGACTCCAGAATAGTAACCTTAAGACAAAAGGAAATTGAATAAATAGGAGTCAAAATAAATAAATTACATAGGACAATTACCTGAGATGTTTGACTATATATATATCTATATGAAAAGTTTCACAGCTCTGATAGGAAATCTGAATGCTAATTAATTATAGATAATTATAAGTTAAACAAATAAACCTAAGGTTTTGTAAGGAAAATTGCACAAGATGTGCACTTATAGTAAGCTGCACGGCTTAGTTGTGAATAATATTTGCATACCATAATAATGCATGATCTGAAAATAGANTTAATTTTTACAGAGAGGATGGCAGGAGGGGAAGCATGTGGGTGTGTTTAGGTTCATGTGCAGGCAGATGAGATTACAAATGAGCTAGGAAATCAAGAGACAAAGCCTAACATTTAGAAATCAAGAGACATCAACATGTGCATCTTCTCCATACTTTGGCAGTATTGTGGAGATGCATAAATTGAAAAGCAGGTAAGAGAGTCAAAAGTAGTTGCCTCTAGGAAACAAGAATCAAAAATGGGTAGAAACTAATTTTTAAATAATGTAGCACCATTTCATGTCTTCAGTTTTTATTTGGATTATTTATCAAAATGTAATTAAATTGTAACAACTAAGTATTTCTGAAGGAAAAATAGAAACAGTGGATGCATGATTTTCTAGACAGAGAGTGGACACTAATAAGAAATTAATCAATCAGAACAGACTTTCTTAGAAAACAAATAGAAATTAGAAAACCTTAGTAAATGGAAATAGAAAATGTGACAGCAGGATATTTCAACAATTTATCTAATTCTAATAAGCATTAATGGATTAAGCTAGCCCACTGAAGCAAAGAAGCTCACACAATGAATTCTGATAATCTGACATTCTATTATTTTAAATATATGTTAAAATAATGTGCCACAGAAAGTTTTGAAATAAAAAAAATGAATTAGTATTCAGGCAAATGCAGAAAAAAATGAAAGATAATGCCATATTTTCAGTAGCAAGCAAGATATTATTCAAAGAGAAAATCACTAAGGGACTTATAATATTGATAAACAAAATAATTCACTGGAACATATTCCATTCATGACTTTATAATGTCCTAATAGTGTGGCTTTAAAATTTATTATGTAAGAAAATGAGAAAACTAACCAGGAGAAACTGGCAACCAGCCAATCCTAGCAGAAGACAGCAATACATTTCTTCAGAAATTAAATGACTGAATTGTCAGTGGGTTCACGGGATTTTAAAAGGTTGCAGTGACAATGAACTAGCCTTATTTAAAATTCTTGAAGACCCCCAAAGTGGCCCCAAAACTAATGCTATATATTCCCAGACCACAACGTAGGAAAATGGGAAATTAGACAAAGGAAAAACACAGCCAAGCCCATCCCTATAACCTTTCCACTTGGATAGGCTTCGTCTAACAAACACTTTTGTCACACTGGATGTATAGGTCACTCTCAGAACTCTTAAGTATACACTTTCAGTCTTTATTGTAATTGCTTGAACTATGTACTGTTTTCCCTCACAGTTTTTAAGTCAGGAAATTAAGGCGCAGAAAAATTGGATAGTTTCTCCGAAGTTATGCGGTTAGGGGCGGAGCAGAACACAAACCCGAGGATCTGAGCTTTTGGTTTCTTCTTCCTTCCACTTCTTTAGAGGTGGAGGGTAAGAATGGAAGTCAGAGGACAACCTGTGGGAACCAATTATCTCCTTTCACCTTATGGGTACCAGAGATGAGACACAGGTCATCGGGCTTGATTAGCTAACACTTTACCTGCTGCATCACGACTATGACCCTAAGCTCTTGATTTCCTGGTAGGCTTTTTCTCTCAAGAAAGATAAACTGAGCCGTGCGGTGGTAGCGCACGCCTTTAATCCCAGCACTCAGGAGGCAGAGGCAGGCGGATCTCTGTGAGTTCGAGGCCAGCCTGGCTACCGAGTGAGTTCCAGGAAAGACGCAAAGCTACACA
>LZPO01098831.1:5182-16161 GCA_001675575.1 Neotoma lepida | reverse complement strand
ACACACACACACACACACACACACACGCGCGCGCACGCGCGCGCGCATGGTTTTTTGAGACAGGGTTCCTCTGTGTAGACTTGACTGTCCTGGAACTTGCTCTGTAGACCAGGCTGGCCTCTAGCTCACAGAAATCCGCCTGCCTCTTGCCTCCTGAGTGCCAGGATTAAAGGCATGAGCCACCACTGCCAGGCACTTTCCACCCCATGGTGTATGTTTTTAAGGATTAAAAACCGTCTGCTTAAGGTCTTGTTAGTCAGTAAGATCTCTAGAAACACCGATGGCTGCCCTTAATGTGATTCTAACAAGGAGGAACTGGTAGAGTAGATGGAAGAGGAGAGGCCGTAAGAAGGGGGAGAGGGAGGATGAAACAAGGAAGTACAGGAGGGGGGGATGAGGAAGGAGAAAGCAGCCTGGAGAGACAGTGGCTCATTGGTTAAGAGTGCTCACTACCCTTGCAGAGGACCCAGATTTGAGACCTCTCTGATGCCCTTCTCTGGATTCCTTGCGTACCTACATTCAAGTGGTGCATGTATGCTTATGTAGGTATGCAATACACACATAAAGATGTTTGAAGTGGAAGAGGAGAAGTAGGAGGAGAATGAAGAGGACAAGAAGAAGGCATAACTTAGCATCAGAACTATCCTGGGCACTTCTCATATTACGTGGTGTGATTTAATGCCCACAGCAATCCTGGCCGGGTTTCGCCCCTCTTCAGCCCCTTACTTTTTGCTGGACTGTATTCATTGTCATCTGTCTTGCTCTTGAATATTTACTTCTACCTGAGGACACTTTACTGTGGCCTGTTGGGTATGTAAGAGGCTGGTTGTGGCAAAGGGGTTGCTGCTGGGAACCAGTAAGAGATGAGCTAAGACGACAGGGTAGGGTTGGGATTGGGTTTTATAAGAGCTTATTTTAGCTTCTGATTCACGCAAGGAAATTGTGAGCAAGCCCTGTTCTCCACATTTAGGCATCAAGTGTTCTAAGGAAAATGTGACCAGCTGTTGAAAAGATTGGTGAGGGTAGAAAAGAAACAATTGGAAATCTAAACCGTGAAAGCCAGGTGGAGTCAGTGGGTGCTCTTTCTCTTTAAGGACTTTTAGAGGTTTATTTGGTGCTGTTGGTTATGTTGCAGTGTTTAATTGTACAGAAGAATCAAGCAATTACAGCCACCTAAAAAGCCTTGAAATGAGAAATATGGAGCCACAGTGGTGTCTGTCTACCTTGGGTTTGGAAACCTCTGGTGACAGAATTCATATCCAACCATGCTCTGAGACACCTGGGCAAAATCATTAGGAAAACTGTTCCTGCTAATCTCTGGCAGGGTTTGTCAACTCAACACTTAGAGTCTCTTACTTGAAGACCAGGATATATTCCTGTCACACACAGGCAGTGGATGGTGAGGGTCAGCCTCACTCAGCATCTTGGCTAGGTCAGGTTCAAGCCGAGTGTTCCAAGGGAACTCCTTGAGTCCCCTTGCTAACTCTCTAAAGTATCTGATTGTTTTTACCTCATTTTACAAGGGAATCGAAGTTGTGTTGGCCTATTTTATTACGAGTTAACAGATCCAGAATCCCCAACTATGTTGATCTGACGCCCAAAGCCTTATTGATCCCCTCCCCATCACGCATCTTTTTCTTTTGACCCCATATCATGAGCAGAGCCTTCTCTACTTACACCAGTCTCATTAACAAGACCTCCCAGAGACCAGAGCTGACTCACCTCCGTTGGCATCCAGCAGTAAGCCCCGGAAGTCTCCTGGAAGGGGTAGAAGTAATTGTTCTTGTATTAAATCCAACTTGGCTTTGTTTTGAAGTTAAGAAGAAAAAAAAAAAGCATGGATAGATGTTCAGGGGGAAAATGTCAGTTTCTGCAGTGTAATCAGTAAAATGAAATTAGATAGTTACCAGTAATTCATGTTGTATATAGAAATTCACACATACAAGCACATGTATGACTATATGGATATAGATATCTTGATATACAGATTGGGTTTTTATGTGTTTTGCTGCCTGTATTAGTTCCTTTTGTTTCTTTGAATGAATATTATAACCAAAAGCAACATATAGAAGAAAGAGTTTATTTGGATTTATGATTTCAATGGCACCCATGTCTGTTATGGGAAATAAGTATGGCAGCAGGAAGCAGGCACAGTGGCAGGTACAGGAAGCTGAGGAACACAAAGCAGAAAGAGCAGGGTGAGGCTATGAACTCTCAGAGTTCCCCACCCACAGTGATGTACTTCGTCCAGCAAGGCTGTACCACCTCCAACATCACCGGCAGCCATGGACCAAATTGGCTCAAATGCCTGAACCCATGGTGGGGGGGATTTTTCATTCAAACTATCACAGTACTTATTATTTTTGATAAATACTAACTGCCTCTGTGTGGCCTCTGAAACCACTTAGTGTTTGTCTGTTGCTATTTTTATATTAAAATAATTAGGGTCTGGAGAATTGATTTGGCAGTTAGAGTGGATATGGCTTTTGCAGAGGGCCCAAGTTTTGTTCCCTGCCCGCACATTAGGTGGTTCACAACCACCTATAACTCCAGCTCCAGGAAATTTGATGCCCTCTTAGGCCTCCATGGGCACTGTACTCATGTGGCATCCATTCACATAGGCACATCTACATACAGATAAAATAATTGATATGATTGTTGAAGTTGTTCAAGTAGTGAGAGAATGAAGCCTTGTTATCATAAATCAAAACGATTTCTCAGATGTAAAACTGCCCGTGCTCCCTCCAAGCCTCCTGCTCTTCCCAGAGGTGACCCTTCTGTTAGTGTTATGTGACTCTGTGGTCTTTATTCCCCTACAGCATTTCATTTATAGGAACGTGTAGATGTGTTCTTAGGTGGCATACAGTTCTACAGCTGGTTTTGCATATGATGGCTTTGTTTTCCTTAGTGGCTATGTTAGTTAATTTTCCCATCATACTGATCAAGTCCTGACAGTAAGCCGCTAAGGGAAGGAAGGATTTAGTCTGGTTCACAGTTTGAGGAGAGACTGTGTAACATGTTGAGGACCACATAGTAGCTGCAGGAGAGTAAGGCAGCTGGTCACATTGTATCAAAATCAAGAAACAGGGTTGAGTTGTATCCTTAAAGGCCCACTCCCTAGTAACCTTCTTCCTCCTTTGAGATCCGCCTCTCAAAGTTTTGTAAAACCTCTCACAACAGTGCCACCATCTGAGACCCAAGTGTTCGGGAGCCTGTGTATGGGGAACATTCCACATTTAAACCATGAGTTGGCTATCTGATACCCCAGAGTATAGACATATATTATGCTCAATTGATAAAATAAACCACGTTCTATTGATAGGCATCCAGGTAGAGCCTTACTTTTCACTATTATAAAAATTCTTTCTCTCCTAGGAATAATTGAAAATCTACAGCCAATGTATGACTGAGTAAATATTTAAGATTTTATGTTAACTTTTTTGTTGTCAAGCCCAGAACCTTTGTTATAGATGGAATTCACTTCTTGAAATACATGTTTTACTACTTTCTAAGTTTTTATTTCAGAGACTTTTATGCATGTCTTCTAGACAATGCTTGTGGTTCTGATTTGCTTTGAGAGTTCAGGGAGGCATCAGCTGAAGAACATGGAAAAGCTGCACTTTGGTGACATGGAGTTCTACTTCTCCGGCCCCTGCCTTGGGGACTGTGTTCACTGGAAACCGGTGCTGGGCACTGATGGCTGTCAAGGGAAAGAGCACATATGCTCACGATGTAGGACAATGCACAGACCCTTCATATTTAAGGTCTCTGTTAACTGTGCATAAGAATCTATCTAAGATATGAGGCCTAAGTCAGTGTCTATAGCTAAGCTCTGAATCTAGACCTTGAGTATATCTGCAGCCATGCTGGGATTTTGGCAATTGCCCTTGTTACCATCCAACAAAAAGTCTCCAAATATTCTGTGACCCATTGTTTGACAAGGAATGCTGTTATGCTGGCTGCCATTCTATCCTTAAGGAAGTGATCCATGGGATGTCCTGCCTTCCCTCATCTCTGCGGACAAATAAGTCTGTGAACCTCCATAAAATGAGTGAGCAAAGGGTACATAGTGGCCTAGGAACCCTTCACTTGGAGAGACTGTCATGTGAAGATGAAAGCTGATGTTGGAATGATACTTCTATAGCCATGAGATGCTATGTGGAAAAGACCAGGGCAGAGTCTCCCTGAGAGCCTTCAGAAACCAGGATTGCAAATGTCTAGCTGGAAAACAGTGATTAAATAAACTAGTGGTTCTTTAAACCACCAAGGGTCTTGGTTATTACCCTGGCAGCCCTAGGTGATGTATGAATTCATTATAGGGGAAAAAGGAAGGAAGCAGCTTTCTAGTCTAATTTAGAAACAGGCTGGAGAGATGCCCTTGCAGTTAAACCACTTGCAGCTCTTGCTGAGGACCCTGGTTCCATTCCCAGCACCCACGTGGTGGCTCACAACTGTTGTAACTCCAGTTCCAGGGGATCCAATGTATTCCTCTGGCCTCTGTAGGCACTAAGCATGTGTGTGGTTCACACACATATGTGCAGGGAAAACATTCATCTATAAAATACAAAAATAAATAAATCTTAAGTTAGCAATAGGAGACTTTGTAAAATTCATTGCTTTTACTCAAAGTTCATCTGTTTTCTGCCACTATTTGGACTAGTCATTGGTTCTCACTTTCATGGAGAACATTTCACTGGACTTGTTTATTTATTTGAGATAGAATCTCACGTAGCCCAAGCTGGCTTTGAACTCCAGATTCTCCTGTCTTTGCCTCCCCAGTGTTGGGATTATATGCATGTAGAACTGTGCCTTCTTCACAGGACTTATTTTTGACTTGTGTCCAGCAAAGCTGTGCTTGCTTGTGTCAAAAGGTAGCAGACATCTTATGAGCAATGAAAGGACACTAGCTCACTTGAGCATGAGGCTCTGACAAGCCTTGCCCTTCTCCTCAATTCCCTCTGCTTTGTTAAAACCTGTTAGATTACATTCCCAAAGCTAACCACCAAGGTCCATTCTCTTATTTGGCCACTTCCTCCTCCTGAGGCCTACTATTAAGGTCTAGCTATCAAAATATTGAAATCCAGCAATCAGCTGTCCACTTTGGCTCACCTAATTAACATGCCTAATTAAAATTAAACACCTCATCCTAACACAGGGTTTTCCTTTTACCTTTATAAACTGCCATTTTCCTATGTGCCACATCTGTCTCCTCTCTATGCAGAGACAGTCCTTTGTCCCTCCAGGATGAATACCCCTGCCCCCTTTCCCTAGTTCTGTTCCCCTTCTCCCTCATCCTCTATCTCCTGTCTTTGTCCCTTATCCCTGCCCTCTGCCCTCTGGGTCAAACAAATCTCTTTTGTGCTGAGAACTTGGTCTTGGGGGTCCTGAGCCAATACATTTGCTTTCAAGCAGTGCTTTGGAGCTCTCTTTTGCCTGCCAGTTCTTCTAGGAGCCCCTGTATCTCCTTTATCATCCTTTGGCTTGTGCATTGGGTCAAAGCTCAGCTCCACATCTTCCAGACTTAATGTGAAAGCACAGTAGAAGACTATGATCCAGGTTCTACTTGCGTGGGAAGTCCATCTCATGTGGGAAGTTCATTTCATGTTGGAAGTTCTCCTCGTGTGGGAAGCCTTCCTCATGTGGGAAGTCTTCCTCATGTGAAAAGTCCTTCCCATGCAGAAGTCCTTCATTGAGATATCCTTCCAGTCAGTAGGAATTTTCTGGGGACATATTTTATCACAGCGTATCAACTAACTGAGCTCTAGGGATCAAGAGGTCATGAGCTGTTCCATATTTAAATAATGATAAAGAAACACCAGGAGCTTGTTGGAAATGCAGAGCCCCAGGCCGCACACATGGGTTTGCAATGGTCATTTAAACAAGCGCCCCCTCCCCGTGATTTACATGTATGTGAAAGCTGAGGAGTCCAAGGCTGGTACTGAACTCATATGTACTGTGGTTAGTCACCTGCACAGGTCCTGAGTGGGAGGGCTGCCCTTCGGAGTGGGTGGGGTCAAACTTGAACTGGAATGGAAGTATGACCCAAAGAAGGAAAATCTAGAAAGTGCTCATATGGCTTGTAATCAGGAGGAGAAAAGACTAGACTGACTGACCAACTATTCAAAGAAGCAAGTATGCAAAGCGGGGCAGGGGAGGAACTAGATGGATCCTCAGGTGGGAGCCAGGGAGACAGAGTAGTAGCTACTGGGCTGCAGTGGGGTAAGGCTCAGGCTCCTTCAGATCAGGAAGTAGTGAGGAAGGCTTAGGTCCCTCATGCATGGTGCTCATTTTACGGAGGTGGATTGGAAGGCTCCTAGTGAACATGTTTAATTCTTGAGTTGTATGTACCCCAAGATAGCTCTGAATAGCTCCAAATGTGACCCAACACAAAATCATAAATTTGCTTAAAACATGTGAGATGTTTTGTGATGTTATAACTTGATTTTCCAATTCTAGAGTGTGAACCTTTTGAGAGTAACGTGTAGATGATACGTCATCTACAACATTCTGTCCTTAAACCCCTGTAAGGAACCACACTGTTGGACCTACACCAGGGCTCCTAGAAACTGTTGTGAGTCTAGTGGTCACATGGGCTGCAGATACAGAATTACCAGCATCTTCCTGTGTTCATTTCTAGGGCTTCCAGAGTAAAGTACCATACTTAAGGCAGCATAAACAACAGACATTTTCTCATACTCTAAAGGCTGAAAATTCAAGACCAAAGTGTTGGTTTGGTTGATTTCTTCTGAGGCCTTCTTGGCTTGTAGATGGCTGTCATCTCCCTGGTTCCTCTCAAGGTCATTCATCTGTCCAGTGTCATCTTCTAAGGACAACAGTCATGTTGGATTCGGGCTTTTCCAAGGAATCTCATCTTGACTTATGTCTCTGTCAAGTTCACATTTCCAAATACAGCAATGTTGGAAGCACTGAGTTTAGGGCTTCAACACGTGAAGCTGGGAGGTCAGCCAAGGCTGGGGTTCAGCCTTTAGANTATGAGAAAAGAATGGAACCCTTGGCCCTCGATACCCCTGAGCACCCAGACCTCTCCTTCTCTCCACTGCTCTGCTCCCAGATATCACTCTGCCATCCTCAGGATATTTTCATGGTTGCTACTCCAGTGCATGTCAACAACTTACTGAAATTAAACACATGGGCTCTGAGCCCTTGAAGGATGAAGCCAAGTTATGAGCCAAAACTGTATTTCCCTGCAGAAGGTATTTTCTAGTCTGCGAGAACATCACATATACCCCCCCCCCGTCAGAACATGGTTGCCTCAAGATTCTGATGGATAGATCATGGGAATATGGATGCAAATGTATTTTGAAAGCTCACGGCAGCTATTGTTTGGTATAATGGAAAGTCATTAAGCATATTAGCGGCTGATTTTATAATTAAGTGCTAACGTTTTCTGGATGGAAACCTAAGTAACAGGAGAGATTGGCCATTTGCAAAACATGTTTAAACAAAAAAAAGATTTAGAGACAAGAAGTGCCTCTCATCTTAATTATTTTTTTTGCATCATAAAAACCCAAGGAACAATGCATCCGGCAGTGGCATAATGGATGTGCAACAGCTGTAGAAAACATCTCACTTCCTTTGTTTGGAAACAGTGTTTTTACATTTGGAGAGAAAAATCTTGTCCAGCTGATTTGATTCCAGGGCGGGGGCAATCTGAGTGAGACATAGGTGATGTCTGAAGAGTATCTATCTACGTCCATAAAACACTCATGCAACATCAATGAGGACCATTGCTTTGTATCAGTTTGCCGGGGCTTTCTCTGGGTTATACGGAGTCTGAAGCCACAGGAGGATGAAGAAGCATCATACCTGCATTTGGTCTCTAAAGAACTCAATTCCTAGTATGTGGAGTGAGGAGAGGCAACTTCTCTTTCTTCTTGAGTGTCATCATCACTTAAGCTTGATCTGAAAGTAAAGTATGGTCAGTCTGTACTTAATGAGCTCCAGTGATGGAGCCAGCCATACTCAGGCAGGCAGTGCATCCTGCCTTCAGCATCTTAAATGTGCACATTCAATAAATTGAATCCAGGAGGCTAAACAATGGCTAACATAACTATGGACCTCTAAGGCCCAGCGTCATTCTCTCCTTAGATTGGCCCTTCAGAAGACAACTCTCTATCTTTATCTGTGTAACATCTACCCCCCACACACACTAAATTTGTTACCACAGACCTGCTTTGGAGGGGGGACCAAAATTAGTTCTGTTTTGAAAAATCACATGGAAAAATAATAGTGGAAAAGAGGGCAGGGGATTTGATTAATGTGGCAGTATTAGGAGATGGAGGTCAAGTACCTCAGCCTATCTTCTAGATGTGATGTGAGCGCTCAAAGTCTGTAAGGAAGGGGCAGAAGTGGGGAGCAGGGAGAACATGGCATAGCCAATCATTCCTGTTCAAGCCATGCTCTGATTAATCATTAGCTCAGTTCTGATTCTTTGAGGTGGCTCAGAAGTCTCCAGTACCCTCATCATTGAAGGGGCAGTCTGATTCCCATGACAGATTGTTTCTGTTTAGGTGGAAAGCCTTATTTTCCATTGTAGGATAAATGCTACTGTCATGGGGTGGTCTGTCTGGAAGGCTCTGGCATCCAAGTGACTGAATATTTAAGGCAACAACTGAAAACCCCTGGGCACCTCTCTAGGAGTCTGTATAGGAAAGATATCCTAGGTACCCTTATCTTACTGCCTTCAGTCTTGAAGGGCAATGAAGGAAGTGAAAGAAGTTTAGGGCTAGTCAGTCTGGTAGCCACAGTTTTGAGACTGACACTCATTAACATTGCTATGCCTACATGNAGGGTTAAGCAGGAATCAGGCCTGAACTTTGAAGACAGAGGAGACAGATGCCAAATTAAGGCAGAGGTTCTGTGCTTTGATCTCACCTCTCAGCTACCACTGGGTACCCGCAGGCCCAAGAGGAAAGTCCGTGCTTTACAATGGGCGCATCTGCTGAGNGCTTGTTACAAATAGTGGTTCAACAACCGTCGTTGACTCATTTCTCATTGGCCACTGGTGTCCAGCTGGTTCTGGGTCAGGCTCAGATAGTCTGGGCTGGGCTAGCTAATGTGGTCAGTCAGAAGACTTACCTGGACTAGTCAGTGTAGGATGATGACCTTTGGCTAGTACATGCCATCTTTCCTTCAGGTCTCTGTCATCCTTTTGTACTTCTATCCGGGTACAGTACCCAGAGAGAAATAATTACTAAAGTGTTTTATCAGGCTTCAGATCCCATTAGAGAAAGCCAGTCACAGGGATCAGTGTGAGGGCATGCCCTAAAATCAGGAGGGCATGGGAAATTGGAGTCCTTAATGCAACGATATAGACACAGCTCCTTATTCTGTAGTCTCTCTGAGTAGCATATTCATTCCCTGCTTCTAAATGAGGTTCAGTTGGCCCATCCCCTCCCTTTTATTATTTGAGCAGTGGAGTGCTTGTCTCTGTGACCCCACCCCAGTTAGATGCACACTCTAGAGACCAGCGTCACTAGACTATGGTCACTTCACAGACACTGGCAGAAAGCTCACCCTTCACACCCATGAAGGACATCCAAACAGTGTCAGACACCNCTCGGCTAAACTAGACTGTACCATTGCTCAAACCCCACCCTTCCTTAAAGGCCCTTNCTGCCCTCTCAGGTGGACATGTGCCCCAGCCACATAGAATCCNTCCACCTCTTTGCTTGGCACTGACGGATGGTCCCGGGTGAGCTGGAGTTGTCAACCAGCAAATATCTGAGCAATAGACGTGACCCCAGATAAGAAGCCCTCGCTCACTTCCTTGAGGTGGGAGAACTTTCAGCTTCAAAAATTCAATTTCCTCCATTCATGCAGGGAACTNGAGTTCTGGGAAGAACTGATAACTGTTTCGTTCACTTGCTCAGTGTCTCTTTAGCCCTGAGAATTTTGCCTAACTGTTCCTTTCTCTAGAAAAATCTTCTTCCAAATGTGATACTTAGCCAANCCCTTTGTGGCCCATCACACCTGGTAAGAACAGCTCTTTTATTCTTTTTCATTCATTTGTTCACCAAAGATGCACTGAATATTTTTCATGTGCCAGGCANTATTCAGGCCCTGAGTAAAGGACAATGACAAAAGTGGTAATTTTGCCNTCATGCAGCTTACATGTAAAAGAGAAAGGTCATACATGAATAGTCCAGTAAATGTGTACTACATCAGATGCTGAAAAGAAACATGAGATTGATAAGAAACAGTGATAGAGTATGCATGTGTATACATGAGTNNGAATATGTAGAGTGTGTGTTAGGTGTGTGAATACTCACATGCTTATGTATATGTGTGGAGTGTGTGATGGGTGTGTGTACACATGCATGTGTACATGTATAGCTTCTGCATATGGGATACGTGGGATATGTGTTATGAGTGTGGTGTATGCACCCATGTTGGGTATGAGTTGGATGTGTGTACATGTGCATACGTATGAGTGTGTGTGACATGCATACATATGTAGGGTATGTGTTGGTTGTATGCATACTCACATGCATGTGTATGTGTGTATATGTGAATTATGTGTTGGGAATGTGATGCATATGTACATGTATATATGTTTGATGTGTGTACAAGTGTGTGTGGTGTGCATGCATTTGTGGGGTATATGTTGGGTATATGCATATATAAATGCAGGTATATGTGTGTGGTATGTATGTATATGTGGGGTATGTGTTAGGTGAATGGACACATGTGTGGTATATATACTTATGTGAAGTATGTATATATATGTATGTGTCTTAGTTGGGGTTTCTATTATGTAAAGAGACATCATGATCATAGCAACTCTTATAAAGAAAACATTTAATTGGGGTGACAGCTTATAGTTTCAGAAGTTCAATCCATTATCATCATGATGGGGAGCATGGCGTCATGCAGGTAGACATGGTGCTGGAGAAGTAGCTGAGAGGCCTACATCTCCTACATCTTTCAGTCAACAGGAAGTAGACTGAAACACTGAG
>LZPO01098826.1:0-16238 GCA_001675575.1 Neotoma lepida | reverse complement strand
TGTAATTGTATGAATAGTGAAATTAATTCTGTATTATTAGAAATAAATTCAGCAGTTCCAATATGTAAAACAACTCTCTTTGCATACTGAGAGTAAGTGACTATATTGAGGGGCTCCATGAAGTCAATTAGTACCATAAGAATAGAATAGAGTTCTGCCTTTTGTACAGAATTGCAAGGGCTTTTGAACCACTTTGTTTAAGTCTCCTGATTTATATCTGGCCTTTCCTGATTTATTTGCATCAGTATAGAATGTTAGGATTCCAGAGATTGGCTTTTGCCATACAGTGTGAGGAAGGACCCATTTAGTTCTTTTTGTGAATTCTATCCTCTTGCTTTTGGGATAATAATGGTTAATCTCTCTCAAAAATTGTTGCAGGCTCGTTGCCAGTATTCATTATCTTTCCAAAAAGAGGAAATCTCTTCATTAGTTAAGGGTGCTACAATTTCTGTTGAGTTCATTCCTGTCAACAGACAAAGTCATAATTTTCCTTTTAGAATCAAATCAAAGATATTTTCCACATAAGATTTAATTTCTTACTCAGTTTACATGGTAGAAATATCCATTCCAATATAAAATCTTCCCTCTGCATCAAAATCCCTGTGTGGGATTGTCTAGAAGGGAGTATGACCAGAATGCAGTTAAGTTCTGGATTCACACAATCCATATGTGCTTCTTATATTTTCTTTTCTACTAGAGCCAATTCCTTCTCAGCTTCTGTTGATAATTCCCTTGGACTATTTTATGCCTTTTCCCCTTTTAAGGTATTAACCAAAATTACTAGCCCATCCTTAGGTATTCCAATGATAGCCTGTAAGGTGGAAATGCTTCCTAACAATTTTTGAAAATCATTAAGAGCCTATAATCAATCTCTCCTGAGTTGTATCTTTTGGAGTCTAATTTTTTGGAGATCTATCTTATATCCTAAGTAATTAGTATCTTTTCAGAAGCAGTTTGTAGTCCCCAGTGAGGCAAAACTTTCTTTAGTTCTTCAAACATGCTTTCTAAGGTACCCAACTTTGTATCAGCTAATAAGATATCATCCATATAATGATAAATTAGAGATTGTGGAAATTTTGCACAAACTATTTCCAATGGTTTTTGCACAAAATATTTGCACAGGTTAGAGCTATTTAACATTCCCTGTGGGAGGACCTTCCATTCACATCTCTTGACTAGCTGGGAATTATTATAATTAAGTACTGTGGAGGCAATTTTTTTCTATTCTTTTCTTGTAAAGGTATGGTAAAGAAACAATCTTTTAAGTCAATAGCTATAATAGGTCATTCTTTGGGTAACAGAGAGGGCCAGGGTATCCCAGTATGTAGGGAGCCCACAGGATGAATTTCTTTATTAATGGCTCTCAGATCAGTCAGCATTCTCCAATTATCAGACTTCTTTTAAATAACAAATACAGGAGAATTCCAAGGGCTGATAGATTCTTCAATGTGTTGAGCATTTACATGCTCTTGAACCAGCTGTTCTAAAGCTTGTAGCTTCTCTTTTGTCAAAGGCCATTGTCCAACCCAGACAGGTTTATCAGTTAGACATTTTAAATGTAGGGCTATTGGTACTTTTGACATTTCAACAGCAATAGTGTTCTGTTTATATACAGCCGGAACAGTTGGTGGCTGCTTTTTATAGTATCTTATAATGTTATTCCTATAAACATGAATTGGTCTGTACTCCATTTCTGAGACTGTAGGAATTTTAATCTGGGTATTCCACTGCTGTAACATTTCTTGACCCCAAAGATTCACCACTANATTTGCCACATATGGATTTAGCCTTTTGCTCTGTCCTTCTGGTTCTATGCACTCAACCCATCTCGAACTTTGTTTTACCTGAGATAGGGTTCCAATCCCTAGAAATTGCATATTTACCTCTTGAAAAGGCCAATTCAGATGTCATGATTTTGATGCAATTATAGTCACATCCACACCTGTGTCTACCAGGCCCTCCAGAACAACACCATTAATTCATACTCTAAACTCTGGTCTTTGTTTATTTTTGGAAGTCTGCCAAAATATTAGTGGTTTTTTTGGTGTTTTTCCAAGTTTTTGATCCATCTATTAGAGCTGTTCTACCATCCAGAACAGTGTTGTTCTTTACTTTAGACACTGGGTTATTTAATTGCCTTGGAGAGAAATTTCATCCACAGTGGCTGGAAATGTTTGGACCACATTCGATGTAAGGGTCTGCAAGAGTCCCCCTTAGATGTTTCCCACTGGTAAAGGGTTGCTTCATATATCTGTTTTGATCTTCATTCCTTGGTCCAATGTCGGCCTTTGCCACAACTTCTGCATAATCCAGAACATTGGGGTCTTTCTTTTGGGGTATTTCTAGAAAGAATATTGCGTCTAGGAGGGCCCTGTGTACAATTTCTTCTCATATGAACTGGTGTACCACCGTTAAAACATTTGGTATGTCGATCCTTCCTTCTACCTCAGGAAATCGCCTCTCCTATCCAAGCCTCATTACCATAGTTAAGAGACTCAACACTGTATATTGAATCTATTTCTCCAACTTGACCCTTAAAAGTGTAAGTATTCATTTGCCTTCTATATTAACATTGTTAAATGCCAAGAATTCAGTTAATATTTTCTTAGTCCTTGGTCTGATACTGCATTGTTTATAACCGTGGTGAGCATTTCTAAGAAATCAGTAAGTGGTTCTTGTGGCCCTTGAAAAATTTTCGTATATAGCTCAGTTGGTTTCCCTGGTTCTGTAATTTTTTCCCAAGCATTTAAAGCTGCTGTAATGACATAGGGATATAGTATGTTCATCAAAAGCAGCTTGTACATTTCTATCAGTGAAACAGCCCTCACCAAGAATTATTTGATCTTGGGAGATCTCAGAACTTCTGATCTTATCTTGCTGTTCCAAGGTTCTAGCTTCTTCTTTCAACAAGCTTTTCCATTGTAACTGCTGACTATATTCTAAAACAGCTTAAATTAACTTATTCCAGTTGTCTGGTATGATTCAATTTGTAGAAGACCACATATTTAATATCTGTTTTACATATGTTCAGTGTATACCATAGGTGAGCACTGTTTCCTTAATGTTTTTTAATTTCTCATATGAATAAGCTGCAAAATATATTCCACATATGGCTCAGGATGTTTATCATCTGCTGGCTTCTCACTGATGGTGGCAGGATATGCAATTATATAAGAGCCATCCAGTAATATTATATGACTTGTAGGGCCTTTCCCTTCTGCTTATTAGTTTCTTTGTCATCTTTATTGAGAGATTCTTCCAGAGCTTGAAATTGAGCAACTACAGTATGTTGCAGCATTTGAATCTCCTCCATTGTAAAGGATTCTAGAGTTTTCATGGATTAATGCAACTTTTTATGTTTTTCTGAAACATATGATTCCATAGATTTTATTTCATCTATTAGCGATAATCTCTACTCCTTATAAATTATCTGAATAAGGTTAACATTGCTCTGAAGAGTTATTGTTTTATCCATTATGTTTTCATATTTACTATCAATAGAATTAAATCTGGATGTACAGTTATTATCAATGGACTGAAGTTCTCATGGTAAGTCAGCAGATTCCAAAGAAAGAATTTGTTTTTTGAAGTCCTCATTACTACTCTGCAAAGCCTGAAGTTCTTGTGGTAAGTCAGCAGATTCCCAAGACAGAATCCTTTTGTTTAAGTCTTCATTACTATGTTGTAAAGCCTGTATCAATCTCATTAATGCCTCATTTTGTTGTTTTTATTAAGCCAATTTTTCAATGATATGATATGAATTATTATGATAAATGACATAATAGTGAATATTGTGTATATATATATATATATATATATATCCCAGGAAGGTAATATATGTCTTATAAAAATTTATTCACCATACAAAAAAAATTAATTCTTGAAGATGTAATATTTTCTGACATTTTTGGAGAAATATTCAAAATTTGTAAAGAAAATTTTATTAATTTGTTTATTTACTAATCAGTTTTAAGGTGTAAAATTATTGAGTACTTTTACCTTAGATGAATCCTTGAGGGCTGGTGTCCCAGTCCTAGTGAGGGCTTTTTGGGTGTAGTAGTGCTGTTCAGCCAGGAGGTGTCTCAAGTGTATTGCTGAAGCAGGTCCTGAAGCATGTTTGGAAGACCTGCCTTGATCTCTATTGTTCTTAAAAGAACTATCAAACAAATACTACTGGCATTTGCCACAACTGGCTGCACAGGTATTGGATAGGAGATGCAGCCACGGGCTAGACTCAGCCATTCCCTTGCATGCTACAAGTGGAGCCCCTGGGGCAAGCTCAGCCTGCTGCAGAAGTGTGCAGTGGCCATGGTGTATAGGATCAGGGGAAGACTGTGTGTGACTAGTGGAGCTGCAGNCAGGCAGGCAGGAGCCTACAGGGCTCATAAAGCTGTGTGGTCAATGGAGGCCAGTGGTCAGGCACTCAGCATCCTCTCATGCTCACATGCACTAGCTGTACTCAGTGGCATGCATGAGACCTAGAAGGGGCACACAGATTGTGAGCTGCATGTTGGAAGCAACTAGGACCGGAGGTGGTATGTAAGTGCTTCTATCCATGCAATAGCGCAAAATAGGGAAAAGATGCNAGTCTGCCAAGGCATGAGGGACACTGATGTGGTGACTTGGGAAGGAAAAAGGAAGGAGCGGTACTCACGGGGTTAGAACACAGATTCTTGTGCTGCCCCTGGTACCGGCACATTTCATTGTCTGCTCATAGAGCCTATGGGCAGGGATCTCTGGAAGTTATCTGTATGGCTAGTTCAGTCTGTAGAGCATTAGACTCTTAATCTCAGGGTCATGGATTCATGCCCCAAATTGGGTGCCAGATAATGGGATTAATGCACAGAGTCTANTTAATGAGCAAAGGAATTTATTTGAGCGTTAACTCACAACCATGGGAGATTTATCATGGGGTCTGGAAAAGTTGAACTATGTCCCATGCTAATCTGCCTGTCCAAGATCTCAGCATCCAAAACCATGAGGTAACAGAAGAGAGAGCCGCATATGTGCATCCCAGGTCTTAAGAGTCCCTGAGTGTCCACACCCCAGGGGCATTTACCTCAANGTCATAGGCAGGTGTAACAGTTACCTGCTACCTCACTAGGGGCAGTGCTTCAGGGTATGGGTCACATAGCNAACCTCTACATTAGTGATTTTCTTTTCTGAGTCTGGTATGTAAGGAAAACTATGACTATCTAACTTCAACTCCCTCAGAGATCCAAGAAGCAAATAATATGAGTAAACAGGAAGTGCAAGCAAGTGACTTCCAAAAAAATGTGAGAAATGACAGAAACAGCTGGCTGCCTGGAGAGTCACCAAAAGTTCCTTTGCAATGTTGGAATATCTGACAGACTTATCTGTGAAGCAGGTTTTTCTGAAGGGCTATCTTACCTTGTCTTGGCAAAGTATAGCAGTCCTTTCTTTTGCGTCCTGCTTATCCCATTTGGACAGCATACTGTTAGCAGTCGAGGCAAAAGCATTTTCTTGCTCAGTGGATTATTTTTTCTACAAGGAAAGTAAACTCCATATGAGGCTTCTTCAATGTCCATCATCTTCTCTAAAGTAGATTGATGTTGCCAGGAGCTGACATATCTCATTGTCATAAAAAATACCTATGTTATTAAAACATCTTATATGCCATATTCTATAGATCTCTGAAGTTTTTGAAGACAACCTGTCTATCTAAAATATATCTCTCTTTGAACTTGAGAACATACTTTATGTGACTATAAGTTTGATTGTAATGACTAACTCTAACTTGCATTTCTTTAAATCCCAATTAGTTTGTAATGATAACTTTCAAGGGCTAGAAATTTGCATTATATTGTTAAATGAGATGTATAGGTACAATAGCTTGAACAAGATTAGAAATGTATGTATAGCATGTTCTAAAACATAATCTCAACTTTGTATCAATATACAAAGATCCATATCAAAGTGAAATATTTAAAACAAGTAGTTGCTTTTCAGAAGTAGATTCAATAATCTACCCTTTTATCCTATCATAGCTATATTCCCTTTTCTCTTTTCAAAACAAGAACACTGGATTTAATCTCCTTTGTTCAGCTTTTTTCCTGGCCAGTACCAATAACAACTTTTAACCAACCACCCTAAATGATGACCAATACCCATAACTCATTGAAAGATCAAAAATCACCCACCCCACCTCTTGGGAATGTGGATGTCATGTTCTTAAATTTACTTCCTGCTCTCTGAGAGCCATCTTTAGGGGATCCTGAAAAGAAAACTTTGGGTTAATTGTCAGGTTCTGGGAGAGGTAGATGTATCATTTGTTGTCAAGTCTCTGTGTAATGAGAAAGTGCAGAGGTTGTCTCAAGTCCTGGCTAGAGAAGTCTGTGAAGCTGGATCATCTCAGGACATCTCAGGATTATCCTGAGCAGTTCGTAGTCCAAAGCTGATTATTAGGTAGTATTTTTTAGCTTAGTGGTGTTATCATAGTCCTGGTGAAATTATTGTTGTAAGGCAAAATCATCCTTCTGGAGACTTCAAAGGTCGTGGTCATGGTTCATTGCAGAAAATTTAAACATTTTAAATGTCATATGCAGCAGATTTCAAAGAAGTTAAAAGATCAATATTTGTTATGTACATCCTAAGCATAAAAACTTAATTTCTAGTTANCTGATAGAGACTAAAAATTGAAATCATGTACAGGATGCTAGATGAAGTCTTTTTCTAGAATTAGTTGATACTTTATAAGACCATTAATATCATAACAAAAATTTAAAAATATATATATATATTAATCTTATAAGTTTTGGGATGATATTTATACTTTAAGAAAAGAGATAAAGATTTAAAATAAAACCAAAAGATTATAAAATTAGTGGCAATAAAATAGTCCTTTAATTTTGGATTTTCTTCTGTCCCATATAAGATAGCTTTTCTGACATAAGACAGAGATTTTGGATTTTATTTTAACAAACATGCTTGGGTTTAGAGAAAGAGAGAGCCACAATCCAACTCCAAAGTCAGCTTTAATTTTTCAATTGAACTGGGACCATAAAAAGTCCATTTGCATTTTATGTCTGTAGAGAACAGCAGAAAGAAATATTTGGGAAGATTTATAAAATTTTATCCTGTTGGAGATGTAATATACTAGTAGATCAATTTACTCTTTTTCTTGGGACATTTTTTCTGGATGATTTGTCCTTTTATTCACATGTCTCATTTGTGCAGTGATCTTCAGATTCCTTAGCTGGATGCCTTCATTCTCCTGAAAAGACAAAAACAAAACCCTTCCCCAACCCTAATTTTGGGGAGGTTTCCTTTTGGCAAGTTATATCTGACCAAATGAAAAGGATTTGTTATTTGTATAAGTTTAGATTGAATAGTAACGCTGGTTGATGAACTATCACCTCTTCTAATTAAGAGCTTTCTCTTGTTAAAATCAAACCTTTATCAATTTTGATTGTATAGCTTTTCTTCTCCTGAGTAAACAAAAGCAAAACCTCTTCCCCAATGTACATATATCCTGGTTTCCATTCTGAGGTCAGTACATCTTTAAAGTATACAGACTGATTTAATTCTGTAGTTTTTTTCTTTTATCCAATGTCTTGCCATAGCTGTCATTCCTTTTTCATTAGCATTTAGAAAATTCAAAGATAATAAAGCATTATGCAATCTATGTCTTGGATTCTTTATCACCCCTTTCTGTTTATTTAGCATATCCTTTACAATTTGATTTGATCTTTCTATAATTAATTGGCCTGTANGATTTTGTGGTATACATGTAATATGCATTACATTGTAATAAGCAAAACACTTTTTCATTTTACTGGAAACATATGCTGAAACATTGTCAGGCTTAATTTGTACAGGTATACCCATGATGGTCATAACTTCTAGCAAATGTGTGATTACAGAATCAGCCTTTTCAGAATTCAAATCAGTTGCCAATTGAAATCCTGAATAGGTGTCAATGGTTTGGTATACATATTTTAATTTTCCAAATTCTATAACTGAAAAACGTCCATCTGTAGATTTTATTCCTTTGAGTACCCTTTGGGTTACTTCCAACAGGTAGTGGAGTTTGCTTGTATAAAGAACAAGTAGGACATTTCCTTATAATTTTTTTAGCTTGTTGCCAGGTTATGGAAAAATCTTTTTTCATACCCTTGCTATTGACATGATATTTTGTTTTGTTTTGTTTTAGTTTGGTCTGGTTTTTCAAGACAGGGTTTCTCTGTGTAGCTTTGGTGGCACCTTTCCTGGAACTCACTTGGTAGCCCAAGCTGGCCTTGAACTCACAGAGATCTGCCTGCCTCTGCCTCCCAAGTGCTGGGATTAAAGGCATGCGCCACCACTGCCCGGCTTTGACATGATATTTTTAATGAAACTCTGAGGCCTCTAGCACATTACATACTAATAGTTGATCAATTTCATCATTACTTTGTGCTAGAGAGCCTGGCAGATCTGTGTGGGATCGGATATGTGTTATATATGAAGGATGATTCCTATTCCTGATATTTCTTTTTTTTCTTTTCGAGATAGGGTTTCTCTGTGTAGCTTTGTGCCTTTCCTGGAACTCACTCTGTAGACCAGGCTGGCCTCGAACTCACAGAGATCCTCCTGCCTCTGCCTCCCGAGTGCTGGGATTAAAGGTGTGTGCCACCACTGCCCAGCCCTGATATTTCTTATAATTGAACAAATAACAAAGTTAATTCTGACACATCAGGAATAATTTCAACAGTTTCAATGTTTAAAGCAACTCTTTCTGGATACTGAGAGTCAGTAACTATATTAATAGGTTCTAAAAAATCCATTAATACCATCAGAATAGCATAAAATTCTGACTTTTGTACAGAATCATAAGGGTTTTCAGAAACATTACTTAAATTTTTTTTATTTGTAACCTGCCTTTCTGATTTATTTGTATGAGTATAGAAGGCAGGGCCTTCAGATATTGGTGTTCCCTGTGAAATGTGAAGAAGGATCCAGTTAGTTCTCTTTATAAATTGAATTCTCTTGCTTTTTGGGATATTTATTGTTAACCTCTCCCCACAAAATTACTCCAAGCTCTTTACCAAGGTTCACTTTCTACCTATAATTTATCAATTTCATCATTAGTAAAAGATACTTAAGTTTCTGCTGGGTCTAGTCCTTGTAATTGACAAAGTCTCAATTTTCCTTTTGGAATCAACTCAGAGAAATTTTCCACATATGTTTTTAATGTTTTTTACTTTGTTTTTGTGATAAAAATGATCCATTCTAAGATAATATGTTTCTTCTACATTAACAGTCTTGTAGGAAAATGCCTAGAAGGTAAAATAACCAGAATGCAATCAAGCTCTAGATCCAAATAATCCACATATACATCCTGTAATTTCTTTTCCACCAGAAACAGTTCTCTCTCAGCTTCAGCTGAAAATTCTTGTGGACAATTTAAGTCCTTCTTGCCATTTAAGGTTTTGAAAAAAAATTAATCACTTCTTGATTTTCTACTTCAATAGTGGGCTATAGATAGGAAATGTGTTCTAGCAATCTTTGAAAGTCATTAAGTGTCCACAATCAATCTCTCATAATTTGCACCTTTTGGTGTCTAATTTTTTGTAGAACTATTTTATATACTCAATAATTGATAAAATCTCCTTTTTGTACTTTTTCAAGAGCAATTTGTAATCCCCAACAAGGCAAAATTTTCTTTACTTCTTCAAACATTCTTTCTAAAGTATCAACATTTGAATCATCATCCATGTAATTGTAAAGTCTACAGTGAGGAAATTGCTTACATATCATTTCCAATGGCTGACAAAATATTGACACAGGATAGGGTTATTTAACATTCCCATTGGGAGAACCTTCCATTGATATTACTTAACAGGCTGAGATTTATTCTAAGTAGGCACCATGAAGGCAAATTTTTCTTTGTTTTTTTCTTGTAAAGGTTTAATGAAGAAACAATTCTTTAAATTCTTTAGGTAACAAAGAAGGAAAAGGAATGCCTGACTGCAGAGAGCCCATTGGCTGAATCACCTTGTTTACAGATCTTAGATCTGTTACCATTCTCCATTTCCAGATTTCTTTTCAATAACAAATACAGGAGAATTCCAAGGGCTGGTTGATTCTTCAATATACTGAGCATTTAGCTCCTCCTATACCAGCTGTTCTAAAGCCTATAATTTTTCTGATGTCAAAGGCCATTCATTGCTCAACCCAAACAGGTTTATCTATCAACCATTTTAAAGGTAGGGCTGTTGGTGCCTTAGAAAGATCAGCACCTGTTGTGTCTTTTTCTTGTACAACCTGAATGGTCAGTGACTGTTCTTTATAATACCTTCTAATATTTTTCCCAGAAACATATATTAGTTTATGGTTTGTTTCTGGATTTGAGCGAATGTTAATCTGGGTATTCCATTGGTGTAACAAATCACATACCCACAAAATCATTGCATATATTAGCCATATATGGCTTTAATGTTCCTCTCTGTCTTTCTGGCCCCATACATTCGACCCATTTCATGCTATTTTACCTGAGATAATATTCTAATCCCTAAAAGCTGAACATTTACCTCCTAAAGAGGCCAATTTTAATGCCAATATTCTGCTGTAATTATTGTTACATCTGCACCTTTGTTTATAAGACCTTCAATGATTATGTCATTTATTCACATTTTTGATTTTAGTCTTTGTTCATTTATAGAAATTTGCAAAGATATTTGCTTTATAGTTTCTCCTGATCTTTTTGCTCTCTCTTCTATAGCTGTTCTATCATCCAGAGCAGTATGATTTTTACAATAGGCATTAGTTTCTTCAATTGCTCTGGAAAGGAGTTTCCTCCAGGGTGAAAGAAATGCCTGAACTGAATTTGACATGAGTGCCTGTGAGAGGCTCATCAATGCATTTCTCAATGGCAAAAGGTTACTTTGACTGTTCCTTGTCGATCTATATTCATTAGTCCAAATTTCTGCCTTTGCTATACCTTCTACATACTCCAGAAGGGAGGGGTTTTCTGTTGGGATTATTCTTAGAAAAAACATTGTTTCTAGGAATGTCCTTTTACAATACCTTTTTAGGTGACTGTGTTTAGCACAATTGAAACACTTGACGTTTTGATTTTTCTTGAAACCTCTGGAATATACTTCTTCTATCCAATCATTATCATGGTTATGAGATTCAATATTGATTGTATCCTATCTGTTCCTCTAAAGGTGCTGATCTTGCCTTTAATGGCATAATTACACCTTTGCATTGTGCATTAGCATTTTCAAAATTCAGAGATTCAATTATTATTTGTCTAGCTTTGGTATCATTCTATTTATTGGTGAGATCAATCTTTGTAAGAAATTAGTGGTTTATTTTGGGCTCTGTATAACTTTAGTAAATGACTCAATTTTCTTTCCTACTTCTCCAATTCTGTTCCAAGCATTCATGACTGCTGTATGGCACAAAGCCAAGGTGTGGTCATCATATAGAGATTGCCTTTCTACATTAGTATAATCTCCCTCTCCAAGAAGTTGGTCTTGGGAGATCTCTATACCTCTAGCCCTACTTCCTTGTTCAATGGTCTTAGCCTCATTTTTCCTTCAGGTCCTCCCTTGTATTTGAAGATCAGGTTCCAAGACTGCTGTAACCAAATCTCTCCAGTCTTGAGGGATAATTGTATTACAAGTTGACCATGAGTTTAACATCTCCTTCACAAAAGGTGAATGCATGCCCTGTGAGACTATCACTTCCTTGAATTGCCTCAATTCTAAGATTTGCACAGGAGTCCATTCAGCTCTTAAACAGCCTTGAGGATATCTATCATTTGGCAGTTCCTGTAAGGTTACTGGATAAATTAAGGTTGGCTGTTTGAAAACCTTAGGGTGTTCCTTTGTGACCTTACAATGCAATGATGAGATTGGTTCTCCTTTAAATTCCTCTGTCTGGGTCTGAATATCTCTATAATCTGTTTTAATAAGTTTTTCTAAAACTTTTATCTTAGCACTCATCTTAACCAACTTTTTAAAATAATAAAACAAAAATTATCAAACAAATAATATTTATAATTGATGTTACATAAATCCCATCTAAATTATTCTTTCATCTAATTGTTCCATTTTCAAACAGTGCACCATATAATCATACAGAGACCTAACTCTCTCCATCATAATAATGTTTCCCATTTTTAATGAGGGAAAAAACCTCTCTCTTTTATCTAATTCCTCTTTTTAAGAATTNGCAATTGTCTCACCAAATCTGCCAATGATGATTATTCAGATATGAGGCTGACTGCTTCTATGTAGAACATGAGAAACTCACTTTGGTTTCAAGGCAGCTACCTATTATGGTAGTAGGAGAGTGGTCCAGGAAGAGCCCACAATCGACTGGTAGAGAAGAAGCCAAAGAGTCAGCCATCTGCATGGGAGAATGTGTCAAAGCAGCTAACTCCTGAAGTTTTTGGAGCCCAAAAGCCTATATAGAGTTTGCTGCAGATAGGCTGCAACAGAAACTTAGCTGGTGGGGTAGTGACTCTAGTTGTGTGCAGCTCTGGCTGCAAAGTCACAGGCAAGTAGCTTTTTCATGAATTCATGCTCCCAATGTTAGACGCATGATGTAGCATGAATCCTAATTGGTTTTAATAATAAAAACCCAGAGTCACATATGGGGGCAAATCCTGAAAGATCAGAGAGACAAAAGACCAAGCCACAGCTGCTACCCCTTCTTACCTTGTCAACCCCTCAGCCTGAAAGAGACTGAGCTCTTGTCTCCTCTTGCTTTATATTCCTCTTCCCACCCAGCCATATCACTTCCTGTCTCTACCTCCCTAGTGCTGAGATTAAAGGCATGATATCCCAAGGGCTAGGATCAAAGGTGTGTGCCACCACTGCCTGGCTTTGTTTCTCTTTTGGACTGGATCAATTTTGTGTAGCCAGGGTGGGCCTTGAACTCACAGAGATCCATCTGCTTCTGCCTCCTGAGTGCTGGGATTAAAGGTGTGTGCCATGACTGCCTGGCCTCTATGGCTAAGCAGTTGATTAGCTCCACACTCTGATCTTCAGGTAAGTCTTATTTTTAGACTACAAATAAAATATCACCACAGATGATACTGCATGTAACAAAAGGATGGATTCTCTTTTCTAATCCAATCTATTAGTCTGTCTCTTTTTACTAGGTTAATTGACATGATTAATATTGAGTTATTATTAATTTCTATTATTTTGTCATGGTGATTTTCTTTTTTGCCTTCTTTTGATTAACAATTCTGAGATTGTGCTTTCATTGAGACCTTTTGGGTATGTTCAAGAGGGTATGAAGATACCCTCTTGGGTATCTTCAGACAAAGGTATTCCTTTGAGTATCCTTCTAGGGCTAATTTTGTGAATATAAAATCTTTATATCTGATTTATTATGAAAAGTGTTTTTTCTTCATCTTCTTTGATTTTATCTTATACTTTTGCTGTGTATATTAGTTGGGGCTGGGATCTCTTGTTATTTACAACTTGTAGAATATCAGTCTTGGCTCTTTTTGTTTTCAAAGTTTGCAATTTTGAAATTTGCAAATTTGAAGTTTGCAAAGTTTGAAATTTTAGGTGTCATGCTGCTGGTNTTGCCTTTATATGTGACTTAGGTTTTCTCTCTTGCTGTTATCAATATCCTTTCTTTGCTCTGTAAATTTAGTGCTTTGATAATTCTGTGACATTGGACAGTTTCTTTTCTTGTCCTGTCTATTTGGTGCTCTGCATGCCTCTTGCACTTTAATAGACATCTATTATCTTAGAGATGAGAAATTTTCTTCTATGATTTTGTTAAAATATTTTCTATGCCTTTTACCTGGGTTTCTTCTCCTAGTATGAATATTTTTATACGTTTCATCTTTTACACTGTGCAAGATTTCCTGCAGAATGTTCCATTCCTGTTTGTGCTGTTTTTGTCATTGTTTTAACACTTTCTTTCACCAAGTGATCCATTCCCTGTACATTTCCTTCAGTGTCTCATATTATCTATTTCACTTGATGCAATTTGTTGNTGATGCTTTCCTCTGAAGTCTTTGTTTGATTTTCTGAATTTGTATTTTGAGCTTTATTTCATTTTTGGCATTTCTTCAAAGATTTTATTTTTTGTCCATTTTCATAGTTTGAATTGTTTTCATTATTTCATCCAATTGATTGTGTATTTGTAGTCTTCATTCAGGCATTTGTTCATATTTGCTTTGAGTTCTTTGGACATATTTACAACTGATGTTTAGAATTTCTCTATGAATCTACTAATTTGCTTTTCTCAGAACATTACAGTAGCAGTGCTAATTTCTGGAAGAAACATACTGTATTGGCTATTTATTTTTTGTTATTTTTCAACTGGGCCTAGACATCTAGGTTTAGGTTAATAGTAGTGTTTTTGGTGTGAATATCTCATCTAATATCTCTTGAGTTGTTTGGATCTTGATGGCTAGTACTCCAACTTGTAAGGTTGTTGTACAGCTAAATTATTTTGGGTATTTTGTCTTAGGATCATTCTGTGTTGGTGTGCAAAGGAGGTGTCAGAAATGTTCTTAGCTTGGCTAGGTATAGGTACAAATTTTGAGCCTAATAGTAAATCTTCAAAAGGCTTAGAAACTGAGCTTCAGGAGTTTCTAGGAGAGAACTAGATTCTTCAGGTTGTTGTGGGGTTCCAGGTCAGATACCTAGTGATTCTGATGACAGGTAAAGTGCTGGAGGAGGTGAATAACAGGTAGATGAATGGGAGAGTGGATTTGGGTGACCTACCAGAAGTTCTGATGTCAGTGCATGGTAGACATCTACTTTATTCTTTGAGATAGCACCTCCACTTAGCCTGGAACTTATTAATTCATCTAGGGTGGCTAAAAAGTCTTCTAATCTTTGGCTCTTTGTGAAGTATGAAGATCACAGGTATTCATTGCTATATTCAGCCTTTTACATCAGTTCTGGGAAATCATATAATTCATACTCAAGGTCTCATGCTTGCAGAGCAAGCCCTTTCCCAACTGTGCCATCTCAACAGCCCACCCACTTCACTATTTATTTTTCAGAATCTAAAGACTATGTAATCAAATTACTCATTTTTTTCAAAATTTAGATAGTTAAGTTATTTTGGTGAAAAAGTTTTAAATTTATGTTTCCTCATTTATCAGCTTTTGAAATGGCACAGTACTAGTTCACTCCTCCTCATGGAAGATGAGGAAATTAGCACCTTTACAGTTCCTCCTACACCATCTACCCCCACACCTCCTGGTTTTTGAGGCATCAAATGAGACCTCTATTCCCAAAGCAAATAATTGTTAAATTATTTTTGTCAGATGACTATTATTTTAAGAATAAAGCTTGCAATATGGATGGTAATGTCACATAAAAATGCAATTTTATTTTTAAATAGGATCTTTATGAATATTCTTCATATGCAAATTTCTAAGCTTTCTATGATTACTTTCATTTTTAAATTCAAGTATGAAGTGCTGTTTATTTTGCTTTCTGTGTAATGAGCCAGTGGCAACAAAGCTTTTCTGTAGTTTTCTATTTGCAGTATCCTTGTTTCACATCAATATGTAACANCAATGTAGACAGGTGTCAAGGGCCTATGAGATGGATTAGCAGGTCAGCAGGTAAGGGTGTTTGCCACCAAGTCTAAAAGCCTGTGTTCAATCCCTAGAAATAACTGGGTGGAAGAATAAAACTGACTCAAGGAAGTTGTCCTCTGACCTACACATGTGTGACTGGGCATGTATACTCATAAATGCACACACACACACACACACACACAAACACACACACCCTACAAAGAGAGAGGAAGAAGAAGGAAGAGGAGAAGGAGGAGGAGGAGAAGGAGGAGGAGGAGAAGGAGGAGAAGGAGAAGAAGAATTAATTAAAGTAGAAGGAAAAAGATTTAATTTCTACAATTTTTTTCTTTAAAGGTACACAATATATTCCATTTTATTCTAGATCATGAACATAATAGCTTAAATCTCATTATAGAATATGAATATGATATTGCCAAATACAAGTCTGAAACTGTTTTCCTTTCAATATTTTTTGCTCAATTTAAATATTTAAGTAACTTATTATGTTTTGCTTAAAATCAAATAAGTATACAGAAATACAAATGTTACTTGTTATTCCTATATAACTTGGCAACCAACTAGACAAACTTTATCTACAGGTTACTTTACCATAATATAAATTTCATCTATTTCATTTTAGAAAATTGGAGGCTGGGCGGTGGTGGCGCACGCCTTTAATCCCAGCACTTGGGAGGCAGAGGCAGGCGGATCTTTGTGAGTTCGA
>LZPO01098821.1:0-16314 GCA_001675575.1 Neotoma lepida | reverse complement strand
TGCCCAGAGGCTGCAATGGGTCGATTTCCTTCTATTTAGCTTTTCCAGGATGAATCAGGATGTGATTAAATCTAACCTAGTCTTTGTCAACACCTCCAAATACTGTCAGAAACCTGTACAGTATAGGCTCATCCTCTGCATCCATATACTTTGGAAGCCCTGATTAACATGGGAATCAGGGATTCCCAATTTCCTGTCTTCATTTTTCAAATATCTTAGCTTTTTCTTATGTGTATCAATTATAAAATTTCTATTTCTCTAGATCTTTAAATGCTTTCAGAGAGAACAGAGCTTTGACATTANAATTATTTCTCAGTATTCTTGATATCTTAAAAATTTTGGCCTGTTAATTAGTTTCCTTTTCAGGTCTACCATATTTTAAAAGATTTCTATTGTTTTGTTTTTCTGAGACAGGTTCTCACTGTGTAGTTCTGGTTGGCCTGCACTCACTATGTAGATTATGCTGGTCCTGAACTCAGAGGTCTTCCTGCCTCCACCTCCTAAGTTCTGGGATTAAAGGGTGTACCACCACACCCAGCACTGCATTGTTTATTTCTTTAGTCGTAAACCTAGATCTGAAAACAGGTGCTGTGTTCTTTACACAGATTCATGACCCTGTTGATGACCTTATTTAATCTTTGATCTTCCTCCTTGTACCTCTTGCCTCTGCCTTTTCAGCACACCCTCCGGGCCTGCACTGCTACAACCACCTGTTAGCCCTAGACCATGATACACCTGGACTTCACTTATCCATTCCTAAAGACATGACTTTCTAAAACTTAGGTTCATTTTTAATTCTGTCTCATTATAGTTATAACTTTCCAGTGCTTTAAATGAGATATTAAAACATATCTTGCATAGATAGCATCATTCAATGTTTTTCCCCAAAGAATTAATCCACAAACTTAAACCTTGAGTTTAAACAAATTCATATGTATTCCTTCCATAGATTTTGAGTTGACTTTTTAGTCATTTAGCTTATGGGTTACTCCTCTGTGTCTGAAAGTAGGCTTTTTACTGTAGCTCACAATGCTTAAAATGTTTCATAAATTGCATTCAATTCCCTTAACCCATGAGTTAGAATTGTTCTCTAAGAAGTTTGTTTGATAGTTCCAAAATACAGAGATTCTACAACTATTAGTCTTCCAATAAAGTAAATAGGTATTTGAACTGTTAATCACTTTACTGTTGACTTTTAATTGTATAGTGGGTAAATGTTTTGTCTTTAGGTAGTTTATTTTCTGTAGTGTGTAGTATGTTAGTTTAATGACTAACATGTCTAAAANAAGAGCTAGGATCTCAACTACACTTACTTGTATTTTAGAAAATGCTCAAAAAGCCATATTACACATAAGAGAATGATTAAGGACTCCACCAAAGTGATTATTTATATTATCCTATTATTAAATAAAACCCAGGAGTCAGATATTAGGGTTAAAAACCTGATTGATCAGAGAAGCAGCTGATAAGTGAACAGTGACCTCCTCTCTCTCTCTCCTTCTTCCATCCATAGGGGCCCACACATCTTTTTAAGCCCCTCCTTACTACTTCTTATGTCTCACTATATGTCCTGGGTCCTCCAAAACCCCTATGGCTAATTCTGGTCAGCTAGTAGCCAGCTCTGCACTCTAATTAAAGGTAAACTTGACTCTCAGTCTCAGGAGTGTCAGAGTGTGATCAAAATATCCTACAACACTTCACTCATCCATTTATCATCACAACTAAGAAGTCAGGGTCTTACTAAACCTAGTCTAGATATTGCTAATTATCTTCTCACCCCTATATCAGGCTTCACTCTTGATATCCTGGTGTTCCTTGGGAGAGAACAAATAAAGGTTTATTAATGAAAAAAGTCCCAAGTTCCAAAAGCATCCATTTACTCGTTGAGGGTAGACTTCACACTACTGATTAAGCTTACAAAGACTATAGGTTGAGCAATGGAAGACCAGCCTCCTCCAGGCAAATATACTTTTACTGCTCTAGCTCTAATGTCAGCTTATAAAAGCTATCCTGGGCACATGCACCTTCATGCATGAAGTTCCAATAGATGCAGTCATAAGGCTGGGGAGCCATAGTGATTCTTTGGCCACTGGAAGATACACAATTCTTTGCTAGAAGTGCATCAATTTGTCCCAGGGCCATAGGCTGGAAAATTTTGAGTTTTTTTGTATCATCCATATTCACTGTGTGATGCTCAGTGAGGTAGTTGTCTTATCTCTGTCACTATTCTCTTATTTTAGGTTAGGTCGAAAATTGGTTATTGTCCACAATTTGATGCCTTGCTGGATTACATGACCTCTCGGGAGATATTGACCATGTATGCCAGGGTGTGGGGGATTCCAGAGAAGAATATTAGACCGTATGTGGACAACTTGTTGGAAATGCTGTACCTGCAACCACAAGCTGATAAGTTTATTTACACTTTGAGGTGAGATCACATGCTGGTGCTCCCGTTGCAGCAGTATTTTGACATCTTTCATGTTTGGAATGAATTGCCAATAGTCTAACCAAGCTCCGTAACAGACAGGCAAAGACTGAAGTACTCAAGTGTTCTGCAATGACGCAGACCCTGGGAGCATCACATCTTTTCTTTGCAGAGATAAACTCACAAACCTGGTCCACTTTGAATTCTAGCCAGTGAACTAGAAAAATGAGTGTTTCTCTTCCTGTCTGCTGTGGCTTTTTGTCTCCTCATAAAGGACAAAGATGAAGTTCTCTAGATTGTTCTGCCTGGCTGCCATATAGCTTATATGTTAGGAAAATTCCAAGGAACTGCAAGAATAAGAATTTAACTGATAGTATAGCTGAAAACAAAATGGACAAAAAAAGTCATCTTTCTGCATTGCAGATGAAAGGAAATTGCTGTGTGCAGTTGGGTTTGGTCTCATGTCCTAGTACAGTTACACNTAATCAGCACTTTTTAATGTTTTTTAGCAAATGTTTCCAGGTTCTCAGTCCTGAAATCTTAGCAGTTTTTTTTTCCTGTAAATAAAACCCAAGTGTTAATTAGATGTGCTACCTACTAAATTACTGTAATGTAAAGCTATATGTGCTTCCACTTTTCCTCTCCCTTCTGGACTCTGAAGTGGAGGAAACAAACGTAGGCTGAGCACCGCTATTGCCGTAATGGGAAAGTCATCAGTCGTCTTCCTAGATGAGCCATCCACTGGCATGGACCCATTAGCCCGGCGCATGCTCTGGAACACAGTGATAAGGACAAGAGAGAGTGGCAAGGTCATCATCATAACCTCTCACAGGTGTGGCTCACATGGGGTATGGGCAGAATTCTAGGACTATGAGAGGGAGATATCCGGGGCCAGGAATAGTGTATAGAAAATTTGCCTGAGTATGTGAGCTTCTTATGAATGAAATCCTAAGGAATATTTGAATATATAAGGGAAGGATATTCATGAGCTGTTCCATTTGAAGACTTGGTCCTCTACTATTCTGAATTTTAAAATGCCTCCATTTCCTATGGCCCTGATAATAGGCAAATGAAAATTATCTCTTCAAAGAGGATCACAAAATATTGGGTATTTGAATATCCTCCAACAGAGATAATTTGGCCTTATATCCTTTTGGCATCTTGTTTTTCTAGTATGGAGGAGTGTGAAGCTCTCTGTACCAGGATAGCCATCATGGTGCAGGGAAAGTTCATGTGCCTGGGTAGCCCTCAGCATCTCAAGAACAAATTTGGCAATATTTACACCATGAATATCAAGTTCAAAACTGGCACTGGTGACAATGTAATAACGGATTTTAAGAAATTTATTACCAAGGTTTTCCCAGGTAAGTTGAGTCAGGTTAACTTTGCCAGTTAAGTCATGTCTGTTGTCTCACCAACTTAAATACTGTGTGTCTCTAACAGTAGTTTCTCATGAGTTTTTGGTATGTCTGACACCCAATAATGAGTTCTTTCGGGAGGGGATATTTGTGTCTGTAACTGTGTCTGGTTATGCAAAGTGTTCAAGAAAAATGGTATTTGTTAATCTCTTGAGTGAATGAGTCAGATAGTTATCCATATGAGCTGGCATATGATTTACTATCTGAAGTCATAGAATTTAAAGTTTGAAGGTTTGGGTTTTGTTTTCTTTTGATTTTTAAGCAAAATTCCTATTTAAAAAAATATAATCCATATCAGTCTGCTAGGACTGACTCCAATAGCAAAATGACACAGAATGAGCAGCTTCAAGAGCGTGTATTTTCTCACAGCTTTGGAGGTCAGAAGTCTAAGATGCCAGCAGCTTCATCTGAGTCCTCTCTGGCTCACACTGCAGACAGCATCCTTCCCACTTTATTCTCATAGGTTGTTTTCTGTATTTTTGTATTTCCCTGGTACCCTGAAGTCTAGTTTTNTTTATTTCTTTTTTCCCAAAAGGACACCAGTCACAGTGGATTAGCAATATCACACTTATACCCTCATTTAAACTCAATTACCTCCATTAAGACCCTGTCCCCAAAGTCTCCTGGGGAATTAAAACTTCAGTGCATGCATTTTGAAAGAGATAAAAATTCAGGCCATAACATAATCTAGAAAAATATTAAGTTCTTTTTGTCTTGTAATAAAAACTGTAACTCTGACCTTTTGTTGTCTCAGCCAGGATATGGTTTTGAAATGCAAATGAGTATGATTTCTTTCCTCTCAAGAATTCTGCTTCTGATGTTGGNTGGTCTTAAAAATCTGATAACTCAAAGATAATAAGAAATATATTTTATAAATGTTATGACTCTAATACAGTGTTCATTTGAGAAGAAAAATTAAAGAAAAAGAATTCCGTTTCTGTATGTTAACTCCAGCAAGAATCTGTCTGCTGGTCACATGGTACAGTGCACAAACAGCAACAGGTTGTTCTTGCTTTCAGTTTCACACCCCACTCTCCCAAAAGCACATTCCTAGCAGGATTTTAACATTGGCGGGGTTTTCTTCATTTCCACCTTATTGGGCTGAGCAAAATATAACAGAAATTCCTCTTGAGTTAAGCTAAGGATTTGGAATTTTATAGTCTAAAGCAATAGGAAATAACACAGGAGAAACCCGGATCACCAAGTGAATGAATAGTGGAGCAGATGTGGAGAATAGATGTGTGGAGAAATCACCACCCAAGCATTGGTTATGGTGATAACGATGTGGCATGAAAATGCAGGTGCATATGTCCAAAAAGTTAAATATCTGCATGTGTGTTCATTTGGAAAACAGTTTTGAGCACTCATTTTATCAAAGTTTTATTTTCTGTGGTGCTTTGTAATCCAAGAAATTCATTTACTGTCTGCTGTTCTGAAGGAGGAACACCAAATATTAACCCCCAGTAAGGATATGGACATACACATCTTCTGGGAATGTGGGTTTGAGAAAGGTCTTAAGTGTAAGGTGTCATATCCCAGTCCTTCCCTATATTATTCTTGAGCAAATAGCTATTATATATGACAACAAAGAAGGGAACTGATGTTGAATGTACACATAGATACTAACCCTTAAAAATAAGAAATAAACATTAGCCAAGGGGCAGTTGCAATAAGCATTTCTAAAAGGGTTACCACAAGAAAGCAGATATTTTTAGCATATAAATTTTATATAATCTCAAGAAAATTTAAGTGGCCATATATTCATTTTGTAAAAAAGTCACAAATAGGCTGATTCTTTCATCTTTTATCTCTGAAAAGCAATGTGGGTAAAATTAAACTAGAATCTTGTAAAGTTACAACAAAAGGTTTTAATGCAATAATAGGCTCAAAAATAAAAGTAGAATATTCCCTTTTAGTCTCCAAGATAAAAGATTAATAAAAAAGGAAGGAAAATGTAAAAGAAATGAAACAGGAAAGTAAGCTATAAAAAAATATAAATCCTAGAAGTTAACAGCTGTGTCATGGCTGGGATCTGAGGTGATGCCTTGGGCTACCTCTGAGGAGTGCATGCTAAGAGGGCCACATAAAGGCAGGACCTTCAAAGTGGACAAAAGTCAGTCCTCAGCAGCATTTTCTGACTCCCAGCAAAAGCAAACACAGCTCTGCCCTGGAGGAAAGCCTTCCTTAGCCAGGCTTGGAATGGAAGGAGACTCAGAAGAGCNCATGGCAGAGCTAGCTTGCTGGTGTTTGTTATGTAGTAGATCCTAGAAGACTTTCAGCTGTGAAGCTACGAACATTATTTTGTTCTACTCCATTTCTTACATTCCTAAACTCCAAGGCAATTCATCTCCCATAAGCAGAAAGAATTGAAAAGATTGTGGTTGATCTCCACAGAAAAACACTGCTAGTGAAAAGTAGAAACCCTGGCATGATGGAAGAACTTACAATGTTATAAAACAGGAAAATATTGTCTCACAGTGTGAGCCTAACAAGCCACAAGTGGGATAGCGATCATGAAAGAATAACTGAGAAATTGATTGAGTGAGCAATAGAAGAATCTACAGCCAACAGCCTTAGAGAGGATTTTCTCAGCACAGTTTCATGAATATATAACTACAGAACAAACAACATGCAATGTGCGAAGGAAATGGAGGTTGCCGGAAAGAGCAATAGGACAAAACAAACAAATGCACATCCACATTTGTGAGGANGTGAAGTAAGGCAATGATAGGCCAGTGGAAGCCAGTCACAAAGTCAGCAGAAGAGAAGCAATACTGAAACTTGTCAGTCATTTTCCTGAAGCCAAAGAAGACAAACCCAACATGAAAAGTCAACCAGGTATCGGGAAAAACTGAGCACCAAGGCGTATTGTAATGAAGTCACTGCCCTAGTAATGGACTACAGAGGTACAGTTCACTCTTTAGATCCAAAGCCAAGTCAGTAACAAGCAGAAGAGAATCAGAATGAGTAGATCAAGTGTGTGTGTGTGTGTGTGTGTGTGTGTGTGTGTGTGTGTGTGTATCTGTCTGTTCACATGTATATATGCATGAGGAAGCCAGAAGAAAACCTCAGATATCATTCCTCAAGAGCCACCATCTTACCCACACACACACATGCGTACGTGTGTAGTGTGTATTTTTGTCCTGTGGGTATGTGCACCTATGCATTCAAGTGTATGTNTACATATGATTGTGAAAGACAGAGGTCAATGCAGTCCTCAGGTCAANGAGGTCCTCAGTTGTTTTCTATATTTTGAGGCAGTGTCCTTCACTGAATCTGGATCCGGCTCTAGAAGTAACCTGTCTCTGCTCTGCTAGCCCTGAGGTTACAACATATGCTAACCATGCCCAGCTTNGATGTAGGGGCTGGGGATCTGAACTCAGGTCCTCATGCTTGTATCCACTGAGCCGTCTCACCAGCTATGGTGTTTTGTTTTTGTTGTGGCATAGTCTTTGACCAGTCTAGACCTCACCAAGTAGGCTAGGCTGGCTGGCCAGTGAGTCCCAAAGATCCACCTGTCTCTACCTTCCCAGCACAAGGATTAGAAGTGAATGCCATCACACCCAGGCTTTTTATGTGGGTTCAGGGGTTCAAGTCTAGGTCCCCATGCTTATACAGCAAGCACTTTACACACTGAGCCATCTCCCTGGCCTTTACAAGAATGTTTTAAGATGACAGCATGTAATATATTTTTAAAAACTCAGGGAAGGAAAAATGCAAAAAAAAATTTTTAACCCCAAAATTATCTTAAAGATTCAGAATCACATAAACATTAACATAAAAACATCTAGGCATTATTGTTCCCATAAGTCATTTCTGAAAATTATGCAAGTGAAAATTTTCAGATCAATTGAAAATGTTGGAGAAGGATCTGCATAAGAACTAACAGTGAGTATTGGGCTGGGTTTATTAGGTAGTACACATTTGTAATTGAATTGTTATTATTTGACCTGAATGGGAAGTTTCCTGTGTGATGATTTTAAATAATTAAGTTCTATGGTTGAAACAGTATATAATAAGATTTGTGTGACAATGCAGCCTTTAGGTCTAGTAGTAAAAAACATCTCACATTATTATAACTACATATGNGTTATTTTCAATTTTTAAATCCAAGTCAATTTAATATACAAATTCACAGTTCAGGTATAAACAAATATGTGTTCAAAATTCATAAAGGATACTACTGTTTCCCTTCTGATTGCACTAGTGAATTCTTACACACTTGTAAAGCAAACTAACTGCCTTTGGTGGCCTGTATGCTGTATGGGTATTCCCTTTCACGTGGCAGAGAGATTATATAATCAAGAATTATTGAGGTAGTGTCTTCCCTGCTCTCCAAAGCCACCATAGGAAGATGCACAGCCAGGAGTACATTGCCCCAGCTCACATTCTCAGCCCTGGGTTAGCAGTAAAGTCTCATAATGTTAATTTTAGGAGGATCAGTATCTAACATTAGACATGTGAGTTGAAAAATGTATGCTCAATAATTGCCATGTACTCCACATAATAACATGATTTCCTCAGTAATAAATCTTCTGAAAACATGAGCCATGCTGTCAATGGTNGCTTGGATGAGAATGTCCCCCATAAGACTCATGTTTTTAAATACTTGGTCCTATCCACTTTTGGATAGACCCATTAGTCTCTTCACTGTATATAATATTATGTACATGTACTATTATTTTGGCAGTTTTAAATGAAATCTGGAAGAATACTCACCTGCCCTATTTTCCTGTCTTAGGTAGTGACTTGAAGCAAGAGAATCAAGAGGTCCTTAATTACTACATTCCCAGAAAGGACAACAGCTGGGGAAAGGTGATCAGAAACTGTGCCCTTCTACTGGTGCATGTTAGGGGAGCACTAATGACGGGGTGCTGGGGCTCAGGCAGTGGCATCATGGTGGCAGTAGCACTTTTCAAATACTTGTAATGCTCTTAGTCTCTCAATTACCTATTTCTCCAGCTTTCCCCTCTCACTCTTCTGAGCCTTTCGTCCTCTGATGTGAGCCCAGTGAACACTGGGAGAGGAAGGAATGACTTCTCTGGGTCAGAGTCTGTAGGGAACTTGTCAGTGGTGACTGCATGTTTTCTGTTGCTGTTGAAGGTATTTGGCATTCTGGAGAACACGAAAGAGCAATACAATTTAGAAGACTATTCCATCAGTCAGATCACCCTGGAACAAGTCTTCCTGACCTTTGCTAAGCTAGATAACACAGAAAGTAATTATTCAAAAGCAAAATCGGTGCCTTGAGATTCGGTTACAGCCAGTGATTAGGATGTCTTTATTCAACTGTACTGAGGTCTGAAGAAGGACATGTGTGTATGTATATATATATAAAACTTTGTGTAAATATGTTTACATAATAAAGATTTCCCTGCTGGAGAAAATTTATCCCCTTCATTATAGACTTAGTCACTTGTGTGTCTAGCATGTACAAATTTAAAGGTGTTGGTGAAATATCCTGTTTTCCCTCCTAGAAACAGGAAAGAGCAGCATTTACCAGGGTGGAGACAAGGTCTTTTTCTGGAGTATTCTGAGAACAGAAACATCCGAACAAGGATGGCGGTATAGATAGGACAACATGAAGAGCAATAGCGTTGTGGTTTAGCGGTTTTAGGAGGAAGAAAAGGCCCAGGGCAAATCATCTTTCCCAGGACATGGACATATTCGTGTAAGCACACAGCTAATGTCAATGATTAAAATGTCAATTGAACAGTAATTTCCCAAATTCAAATCAAAAGTCTTTTCACCAAGAACATGCAAAGTCCAAGAACAGAAAGGAAACATTTTTTAATAGTGTGTTTTGAGCCACATACACGTGTAACCCCATCATTAAGAAGGTGGAAGCAGGGGGATCAGGAGTTCGAGGCCAGCCAGCCCCAGCTACAGAGCGGCTAAGAGACTAGCCTGGGCTACATGTCTCAAAAATAAAACAACAACAAAAAGGAATCATGTGTCTTCTTTTCTACTCTGGTCCAACTCAAGATGGAAAGCAGGTGGGATGGATTCTTACAGTCTAGGCAGGGAGAGCGAGCTGTGAAGACTACGAGAAGTTGATCCTCTCTTCAGGATTCACAGAGAANCAGACAAGCAGAATGGGCAACATGGAATCATCCAGCAAACAGTCTGGGGCTGCTGTGCTTTGGGGTGGCTCGTTCAAGGCTTTTGCCTTCTCAGTTGATACTGTGAGTAACAAAATGAAAGCAGGCAAGCATAGGAGACAGGTTAGGACCCTGAGGCCCTATTTGGTTTGGTTTTAAGTGTGCCCCATCTTGTAATAATACACTTGGCAGCCTGTTCCTTTGCCTGCATGTACCGTGCACACACACCTTCTGTGCACAATGCACTTAGGAACCCCATAACCCACTCACATCTTTACCTGCATTGATTGGGCTCTCTACTATACTATACTATAGTACTGTACTATCAATTTCTCTGCCCCCAGCAAAAATCAAATTTAAATGATTACTATCCAAGAATATTCTCAACTATCCTTGGTAGGAAGAGTGAAAAGGCTGATACGGCCTGAACTAGTTTTGGGTTGCCTGCCCAGGATGCAAACTCCATCAAGTGAACTTTCAGAGAGAATCCCCTAATTAAATCTTATGCCTATGCATGATTGGGCATGCGTATGATTATCTTGCTACTTTTGCAAATCTTTGTGAGTCCTTGTTTTTAATTCTTTAGATAAGAGGCTAAGAAAAGAACCTGGAAACCCCTGGCCAGACCACCACTGTCCCTNAAAAAAAACTGGTAACAAAATGACACTGAGAAGCCAATCTATGTTTTATTGTTTTAGCAACAAACAGTACAGCTTTCTTTGGGTTTTCTCCATAACAGAAAAAAACGTGTCGGGGCCTCCGCTGTCCACTCTCCATGACTGCATCATCGAATTGTCTCAGGACCAAGGACGGTAGGTTTTGCTACTTAATTTTCGTCATTGAGATTGGCAGGTGCTCAAAGGTTTGACCAAGGTGTGCCAGTCACTGTTCCCCTCGAGACAAGATGTCACACTGCAATTTGCACAGCGGAAGTTTAAAGAGTTACTAACCCTGACAGGATATCGCCGATAAATGAAAACAACCAAGGAACAAGCGTAGGATAGCGGTGTCTCCTCCCCAGTGTGGGGAAGGTCCTGAGCTCTGTACCACAGCCATTGCAGAGACTCTTCAAGCAGCAACACTCCCTAGTGCATGAACTGCCTAAGCTGGCCTAGTGGAAACAGCTATTGGGTCTGGGTTGTTGGCAGGCTCCCGCTGAGAAGCAGACTGTTGCGGCTGGCTCTGATGATCCTGGACTGTGAGCACGAGGGAACTCGTGGTTCACACAGCTGAGGGCAGGTGCCAGGCCAGAGCCAGAAAAACGCCAAGCAAAGACAAGCTGAGAGAGAAGCTTCTGCGGTGTTCCTACAGCGCCCTCTCCTGACAAGGCGTCACGTCACGTTAGTTCCCGCTCCTCTGGTGCCAAGAATCAGTAACATTCCTATCACACACATCAGAAATAGAGAACTTGGGGTGCTTATCAGAACTCAGAACCTGTGACTCAAACATGAAGCTACGCTGGAAGAGGGTATCGGGATGGGGTAGGTCTAAGAAAAGTGAGCATTCATGAACCTGCACAGCAGGGTGATGTCTGATATAGGGGTGGAGTTGGCTAGGGGATTGACAGGATAGTTGATGAACCAAGAGGAAGCGGGTGGGGAGTCGCCAAAGGGCTGAGGTAGCTCCTGCACACAGGCGCAGGGTTAAATCAGTGCGGACTTGGAAAGGACTGAGAAGTGTGGCAATCGATCCGGGACTGGAGAGCGCCGGAGAGAGAGAGAGAGACGGGGGCGGGAGCGGGGGAAACCGGTGGGAGTGGGTGAAACCCTACGCTGCTGTTGTTATGGACAGACGACCCCACGTTTTGTAAAGGAAGTAAAGGATGGTGAGTGCTGGGCTAAGTAGAAGGTGATGCTGATAAGGATTTGGAGCGAGCATCACCTACTATGTCTGGGTTCGGACTCCAAGCTGGGCTTGCTCGCTCCCCTAGCGCCCCTAGTGGCCCCTCACCCAGCTTACTGTGCATGCCTGCAGCTCCCCCCACCCCCACCCCTCACGTACTGTTTCCTCCTGCACTGATGAATTTGGGGAGCTGGAGAAACATATGGTCGTGGCATATGCTCTGTGGTCCTGCTTTGCTGACTCCGACTACCCCTAACTCAACCCCTGTTCCTCTCTCAGCGCGTGCCTNGGTCTCCTCTGCACCTGACTCTCCTTGACCGTTCACCGCACTTGGCACGTGACACTGGGTCCGCCCAAGTCTGTACTTTTAATTGATTTGCTAGAGGCCCAGGCCATAACCTTGAGAAAGAGAGCAGTGCCCTGCAAGACGGTTGGCTAAAGCACTGGGTGCAGGATGATTTTCCCTAACTAGGTGGTCTGGTGCTTTTCAGTGGATAAGGTGCTAGTGGTTAAAGTTACTAAATTGGAGCGGTAGTGGTGAGTCTTTCGTGCCTTCCCTTGTGTTCCCTGCTCTGACACTGCTTTCAGATGCTCAATTTCCCTTTCTCTTTGTCTCTGTCTCTCTCTCTCTTTCTCCCCCGCCGCCTCCCCCCGCCCTCGCAATTTATTTAAAAAATGGGGATAATACCAGGACCACAGCTCAGGGTGCAAGGTCACAGGAGGTTAAAGGCTAAAGGGCAGGGTGCTCCATCAGTGTCCCTTGAGTTGTAGATCAGTTCTACACAGTGAGGCCCTGTCTCGAAAGAAAGAAAGAAATTAGTCGCCCGTTTTTCCTTCACTTGGAACACAGAATAGCGAGACATTTGGACTGTGTAGGATTTGGATGCGATGGCCCCTGAGCTTCACCTTTGTGCTCAGTTTTATTCTTGTTATTCTAGTTCCCTGGTGTGTTGGCAGGTTGTTTATCTGAGAGTCTGGGTTGTAAATTTTAATCCTCTAAGCTTTCCTGGTAAAGTGATTTTTGCTGCCTCTTGTAAGTTTGCTATATTGTTCCTATTTCCTTGTCTCAAGATATCAATAATTGCTTTTTTAAAAATGTCTTCATTGACACCTTTGTTCATGAGAAGTATGCTGTCTTAATTTTCATGTATCTGTGAATTTTCTAAAAGTACTTCCTGTTATTTATATCAAAGTTTCATAACACTGTAGTCAGAAAAGATACATGATGCGGGCTCTGTCTCCGTTAGCACCTGTCTCAGCCTCCTGAGTAGTTAAAATTAAAAGCATGTGTCTGTTTTAGCCAACCCAGTTATTTCTGTACTCTTTTGGTTTCCATTTGCTTGGGATATATTTTATTTTATTTTTAACTTTTGATTTTGGTCATGTGGTACATATACATAGTAACAATAATAAATTATTTTAAAACAGTAGTAGAGATTTTGCTAGTAATATTATGGTTATATTTTGTTATTATATTCCAGAATATTATATGCCTTACTCAGGCATCATTTTCCCAGAGAATATTTGTGTTTGTGTGTGTACACACATGCTGACAAGGCCCCTGACTTGATTGCTATGCCTGAATTTGGATTATAGTCCCTGTAATTGACAGTCACCCTCAGATTCATCCTCACTTTACTTAAGATTAAATAAAGCTTTAATCTAATGAGTCTCCTTTATGGCTGTGAGCTCCAGCTCTGCTCCTCAGAGTCACCCCCCCCCAAATTTCTGTTAGTTGTGCAGGGTCATGCTGTCAGTGGTAGGAATTTGGATCTAAACAACCTGATTGCAGATAGGGAGAGTACTGATCATTGCCCAAGTGAATGACAATCTCTGAAAAGAAGCTGTATCGGGCTGTGAGCAACAGCAACAGCAACAACAACCTCCAGGAAGGAGTCTCTGTCTGCAGAGACTGATGGACCACCTGGAATTTCAGTGCTGTGGAGAGACTGGAATTCTGTAGTTTCAGAAGCTACTTTCTTTACCTGGGGCTAGTTTTANCCTTCAGGAACAGTTGTTCCTTGCCCCATTCTGCATCTGAACTGATACCTAATGATAATAATTGAGAACATTTTAGAAGCTCTTAACTTAACAGAACACTAGCTTCCACCAGTCCAAGAGCTAAGAATGTCATCAGATGGCATCTGGGGCCTATAAAAATAGCTCTCCTCATCTCACTATACCCTCCTCTCTGATGTACCAAAGTAGTTTAAAGTTGCCTTGATTTATGACTTTCATTGTTCTGTGAAATTATAAAAACGCTGTGAAACTGCCACCACATCGGAACATGGAATTTGGAGTAACCAAAATTGGTGTTCCTGGGCCATGGCCGCTCATAATGGCTCCAGAATAAACTATCTCTTATTCCTGTTAAGATAAGAGCTGTGGTTTTAATGTCAATACCTGCCATGCCATTCATTCCATGAGGAATAGATTTCATTTTTTTCCCAACTATACATGTCATATAATAGATATAACAGTCATTAAATTTAAGAATTGATCTCCTCATAGTTCATTTTGGCTGCTACAACAAAATCCATAAGCTATATGGCTTATATACTGCAGAAATTTTGGGTGAGGTTTTTGAGGCTGGAATGTCTGACATGAAACGGCCTGCAGATTCAGTGTCTTGGGAAGTCCTTTTCCTGACTCAGATGGCTATAATGTCTTTATGTACTCATGTGACAGAGGGATGAGATGAGAGGCTGTCTCTGGGGCTTCATATGCGGGCACCAATCCCATTTATATCACCACTCAAAGTCCCCATTTCCAAATAACATCATCTCTGCTGTTAAGATTTAACGTATGACTTTGGTAGGGACATAAATATAGATGCTCAGTCCATTACAAACCATTCCCTAATTAACATTGTTATTGTTGGTAGTTATTCCCATAGGTGAAAACTTGAATAACAAACTAATCTTTGTCCTGTGCATGGCATTTTGTAGATATTAGGATCTCCACAGATGTTGAATACACTTAAAATGTAGGAATATGTAACTACTCAGATACACCAAATGATTAGCTATTTTAAAACTGTACTAGAAAATTAAATAAATTTAAGTAACTTACTTGTCTATACATCACATGCTGCTAGGTAATATATTTTTTGCTTTAAAACTTATTATTAGTTCTTTGAGAATTTTGTGCAATGTGCTCTGACCATATTTGCCCCCTCCACCAACTCCTCCCTTCCCTAGTCACTCAACTTTGTCATCTTTTAATTTTTTATTTTATTTATTTATTTATTTATTCATTTATTTATTTATTTATTTGGTTTTTCGAGACAGGGTTTCTCTGTGTAGCTTTGGCGCCTTTCCTGGAACTCACTTGGTAGCCCAGGCTGGCCTCAAACTCACAGAGATCCGCCTGCCTCTGCCTCCCGAGTGCTGGGATTAAAGGTGTGCGCCACCACCGCCCGGCCATCTTTTAATTTTTTTAAAAAATTCATTGAGCAGTTTCTGCTGCCCGTATATTCTTGGGTGTGTGGTCTTCCACTGGAGTGTGGTTGATGTACTAGGGGCCACACTGCTGAAGGAAACTCTTCCTCTGTCAGATCATATCATTTACCAACACCTGGTTGGATAGGGGTGGGACTCTGTATTCACCTCCCCCGCTCCATGTTGGGACCTGATCTAGCTTTCACTTTCCCAGGTCTTGTGCACGCTGTCAAAGCTACTCTGAGTTCCCATGTGCGGATGCCCTGTCGTGTCCAGAAGACATGTGCAGTGCCTCTGACTCTTACACTCTTTCCGTCCCCTCTTCCACAATGCTCCCTGATCTTTTGGGGGTAGTGTATATGATATAGATTCCCCATGTAGGACTAAGCATTCTGCAGTCTCTTATTCTCTGGACTTTGATAATTTGTAGGTCTCTGTGTTAATCACTATTCACTGCAAGGATATTTGTCTGATGAAGATTGGGAGATGGATTAATAATCTATCAGTATAATGACAAGCCATTAGCAGTCAGTTTAATACTATGTCCATTTAGCAGAATACTAGTAGTAGGTTCTCCCTGAGGGTCCATGATCTGTCTAAACTCAGGGTTCTTGGCTCTGATAATTGTGATGGGTATAGTTTCCTCTTCCTTAAATCAGCCATTGGTTACTCCCATAACATTTATGGTACTATTGAACCAGTGGGCATATCTTACCAGGTTAGTCATTACTGTAGCTCACAAAGTTCAGGACTGGGTGAGACTGATGATAACTTCCCATTCGGTAGCACCAATAGCATCTTCTGGCACCACAAAAACTTGGCAGTTAGGGATGAAGCTTCCAGTGAGAACCAACTTGAAATTTTTTCATGTTCTCTGACTCAAGTGTGCAGTGTCTTCAGAATTATGTTCTTACAGCCAAGTTCTGGAGTGTAGCCAATAGCATCGGCAATAGCCTTTGATGTTTAGGGGGAAGTCTATGGTACCTCACTGGCCAACACCTCCAAAAGAGGTAACCCATTCTTGGTATTGGAATTTTTGTTAGCTTGTAGTATCTAGTAGGGGCATTGACTAGTCCATTAGAAGATAA
>LZPO01098819.1:0-16348 GCA_001675575.1 Neotoma lepida | reverse complement strand
AAGGATCGTGGAAAGCTAGATGCTCTGGGGGCAGCCGCTGAGGGGATCACAGAACCTGATCTAATAGCTGACGAGCACATGTGTCTCAGTGGTGCTTGCAATGAAGTAAAATGCTCCTGTTGTCGAGAGTGGGTGTGCACACAAACATGAGTGTGAATTGCAACTTCTGCCTTCTGTATACATTTTGTTTGTTTAGACTTTTTTTTCATTAATCTCGCAAACCTCTAGGATTGTGATGAGCTGAGAGAAGCAGCATTCCTTCTTGTCGCTCTCTGGGGGAATACGCATTATTGTTTTGCTGCGATTATGTGTATGAGTCATAGTGAGAATTGCACACCCTGTTCTCCACGTGGCATGAAACTTAACCTTTGAATAATACCAATGAACACATCAGGTTTTCCCCCTCTTTCTTTCAATGCAGAGTACTTCTTATTCCTGGACTTTCACGTTTGTGTCCAAACACCACAGTGAAATCTCCACAGCGCCTCTCCCTGCCCTGACACCCCTCCCCCTGGCTTCCACAGGGAGCAGGCTCTTTCTGCAGTTACCAGTGAGCACAAATACTTTTTATGAGCCTGACTTTCCTGGTCATTGGTCCCTCCTCCCTTTATCTACTCCTTCAGGAAGAAAAGCTGCGGAAACCTGCGTGGATGGAAGAAAGCTGCTCTCTGTCTAGGGCAGAGCTGGCATCTCCAGGAAGCCTAGTTCCTGCAGGGAAGGACTCCATAACGTGCTTCACCTCTGCATGCCCCCAACCTGTGTAGCAGCCCCCTCTCTTTCATATGTGTGATGTGTGTATACACATGTGTATGATTGTTTACATGTGCACTTGTATATGTGTAGGAGCTAGAAGTTGATGTGGGCGCTCTCGGCTTTGCTTACTGAGGAGGGTATCTCACTGAGCCCAGATCTTCTCAATTCAGCCCACCTAGCTATCCAGCTTGCTGCAGGGATCCCCCATCTTTGCCTCCCCAATGTTAGAATTTCAGGCTGGCTGCAGCACCCCACCGGCATTTGCATGGGTTCTGGAGAGCCTAATCCTTGTCTTCGCACTTAGGTGGCGAGTACTTTATTCACTGGGCCGCCCCAACTCTCCTCTGCTTTCTTTTTTGTTGATTTTCTCCCCAATGGTAGCAACTCTGGTTCTACTGCCCGGATCTCCTTGAGGGTCTTGTAGGTGACATAGGACTCCCCTGCCTCTCAGGCAGGAGGGAGCTGTTTCCTCCACTTCCTCTTCACCTCCTTGCCCGTTTCCTTCCCTCCCTCTTCATTGGGATGTCGTGCAAGCTCTGCAGAGACCGAGCAGAGATACGCTGAAGCAATTATTGTCTGATTTTAAACAGAAATCTGCTCTGGGCAGGTGTGCAGCACTACCACAGAGAGGCCCATTTCCACACAAGGAGACCCTTCAACCTGCAGCCAAAGGAAGAAGCCTGGGGCAGACAAAAGGAGAGGGAGCCCCACCAGCCACGCCATGGAAAGACTCATTCTGTGTTTTATTTCCCCCTTGTTTCTCAGTGGCCACAGACTAGCTCTTTTTCTTTTGCTTCAATCTCCTAGCATTGTGATTGAAGGCATAAAGGAAAAGAATAAAGCAAACATACCTGTGGGGGAAGTTGGGCACTTAGTAAGCCACCATCCTTTCTGTATTTCCCTGCCTCCTTGGAGGCATTGGCATGCATTGTGTAGAAGCCCGCCTCACCCNCTCCTCCTCTACAGCAGCCTCCTCTCATGTCCTCATGCCAAGCAAGAGAGGGGCCTGCAAAGTCCCACTAGGCTAGCTTGAGTCCTTCCTGCAGGACCTGCATCTGTATTTCTAGTGGGTGTCTATCTGGCTGAGCATCCACTCTTACCAGGTTCACTTACCTGGTTTCCAGTTAGATGCTGTGGTTATGGGGTTTACTGAACCAGACCTCTCCAGTGGATGCACACATAGAGGGGTAAAGGCAGCAGCGATAGAGAGTCAAGGATAGTCAGGGGCCACCTAGAGTAAAAGCAGAGAGCATTAGGACCTTCAGGACATCCTGAGACACGTCCCCTGCAGTTGAGTTTAGAAACTGATGTTTGTGCTAATGGTCCAGAGACCTCATCACAAGCTTCAGCTACTGCATTCCTAAGATGAAGGTAGTTGAACAATGGTCTGGTTTTTGAGGGAGTTCATGACCACTGGATGCGAACATGGAGGAAACTCATAGGTTAGACTTAAACAGGCCTGTTTCATTCATGGGCATCTCTTTGGTAGATTAAGAATCTTATAGTCTGTTTTAAGGAGGTGGGAAGCTGTGCTCTGAGCCCCAGATATGATGTCTACCAGGATGAATGTTCTAGAGAGCTGAAACCTCTTCTCCAGTCTTTCAGCATCCTAACATACTTTAATCTAGTTCATTTATCAATGATTGAAACATGAGTTCTGCATGCGAGACCTCACCTGCACTGGGGACCATTCCTGCAGCTGTCCCTTATGGGCTCTTGTGTCCACTTTTCCTGGATTTCATGCTCTGCCTTTGACATCGGGCTGACAGAGTTCTAGTGTTTTGTGGGTCTTTGTAAGCAGCTGTAAAGGACTTTGTTGCTGTCTGCTATGATCCAGAGCCCCTCAGTCATTACAGCTCCAAGAACTATATATCTCCTGAATATTGGGAAAGGAATAGAAAAGTGACTTTCTCTATCAAGTCAGTGTGCATGGTGGTATATTATGGCCACTGAAGGTAAAGTATCTAGAGAAATGCCTACCTTGTTCTCCTGCTGTACTAAGAACCTGTGTACCTAGCCTAGCCCACATGTGCCCCTTCTTGGCTGATCTGGATGCTGTGTTGCTGAGGTCTTTCCTATCCTAGTTATTTATATTTATCCTATTCATTTATCCTATCCTCCTGTTGAGGACCCCAATTCACTTCAGGGTTCCCTGATCTACCTGTCGTGAGTCTACTGCTAAACACAGGTAGGTCAGGATCCAGAATTGTGGAGTATCACACTCTGCCAACCCCACAACCACTAGCTGGTATGCCTGACCACACAGCAGCCCTACCTGGTCTCAATGGGGTTAGTCCTGTATGTTTAGGACATGATTTGCTGCTAACTTGCCCAGAACTTCTGGTCATGCCACTCTGCTGAACTCTCTTCTGGAAGCTTTTGCATAATAGACACAGTGACATGACAGTGGCTTTGTGTATGGTATGCAGAATTTTGGTATTAAAAACATGCAAGTACAGTGTGATTGATTAAGGTATAAGTGGATGCTGTATGATGGCCTAACATTCTTCCTAGTCAAGGATAAAACATCAATAGTAGCAGATTTTTACTGCTGGGCAGAATCTTCTGTTGGTGTCTGTTTGCTTTCTGCTACCCAGCTCAATTCTTACGCAGGCAAGTTTGCTGGAAAGTGGAGCCCCGATGTATCAAGCAATACCGTGAAAGGAATCTGATGGTGTTCCTGTTTAAAAGAAATGTCTAGTGCCAAAGTCTCTCCATGTACAGACTCAGGAAGAAGACAAAAATCACAAGATCTGGCATAGATGCTGCTTTTTCATGTTTTTCTTACCGCAGCAGAGCCTGCCGTAGTCAGGTACCAACTCAAGAGAGTCTTGGTGTAGGTGCAAAATGTCCCAGACAGGCTCCTATGTTAGAACAGTTGGTCCCCAGATGGGGGCGCTGTTTGGGAAGATTGTGGAAGCTTTAGAACCTAATGCTTGCTAGCATACATAGGGTCATAGAGATTGGGCACGAGGCTTAAAGGTTGCTTGGACTTTGGCTGGAGTTCTCTCTACTCCCAGAGGAAGTATGAGGAAGTTGATTCACAAGCTCCTGTGGTCTAACACCAAACCAGCCCCAACATGATACCTTTCCACTGTGAGGGGATCTAGCCCCTCAAACCACAAAACAAAATAAAAGTTGTTTCTGTTAGGTTTTTAGTTGCAACAATGAGAAAATGAATACAGGGTATGATTGAAGAACCTGAAGTCCAACCTCCCCAGTGTATGGGACAAAACAGCCGTTAGTACTACCTGCCTGTGCACGGGTTCATTCTTTCTTGTATAGTAGACACTTGAGGAAACAGAGTGTGAATTGCCTAACTTTCATTAATCCAGTGGTACCCATTCTTTTCTTCCTTTCCCCAACACATAAATATTTAGGGGCCCTTCTCACTGGCGTGACTTTTAGGGCCATGTTTCAGAATTCACAAAAGAGACACTATCAGCAGGGTACCCATAGAATTCACAAGAGATACATGGTCAATAAGTTACCCAATATAGAAGCTGGATTCTACTCCCTGGAATTGTTTTAACACTTTCAAGTCACAAATGAAACATTTAACTCACATTGATTACATTAGAACATCTAGACAGACAGATAACAGCAAGAAAAAGGGGGGCTGGGAAAAGGCAGATGCTAGATGGATGGAAATATTGACCTATTATCCTCCGTAAATCTGTAAGTAAACACATTGATTCAAATGTGGATGATCTTTTTTAGCAGGCAGACAGACATTGTATCCCTGATAATTAGTTGGTTTTTGTACATTTTTCTGAAAGTCTCTAATGAAAGGAAGCCATGTAGGAAGGTTGACTGTTATAGGCCATTTTCTGCCTACAGTATTTTATAATTAAACATAATTGGTGATTTTTTGAGTAAAGGTTTATAAACATGTTTCCATACAATTTAGCAAAATACAGCTCTATTGTATGTGGGGATGTCTGAGCTCCAAACGCGAGGTCTAACGGTTGCTACACACTCAGCACTTTGGCCTGGGACTAGTAGGAACGTTTTCTCTGTGTTTGGCTTAAGAAGCATACAGAACACAGATTCGCTGCCAACTTGGCTCCGCTGGGCTGGACCCAAAATTCATGAAGGTGATTTGGGGGGATCTATGCCCTAATATTGCTGCTTTTCACACTGGCTGCATGACTTAGCTTTACCTACAATCAGCTGTTCTCAGATACAGGTGGGGAAAGCAAGCTATAGAAACTGGGACATTGTTGACAGGTCACCAGTGACATCCTCAGAGCAGTGTCATGGGTCCATTCTTTCTTGTATAGGACACTCTTGAGAAAAGAATTGTGACTCTCCTAACTGTCGTTACTCTAGTGGTACCCACTATTTTTCCTGCCCTAACACAGAAACATTTAAGGGCCTATTTCATTTACAGTGGTTGTTCCCACCTCCAATGGAGCTGTTTCCTTTAGGGACATCAGTGTAGGGTGATGGTAACTCAACAACTGTCACGACTTTATTTAAAAAAAGGCCTCTTTTCAAGTCTTATAGAATATTGTGAAAGAAAGTTTAGTTTTTTATATCCAAGCCTATCAAACAGACATCAGAGAGAAAGTGTCTCTTCTATTCACACTCTTGGCCTTCATTGTTCTTTCCCTCCTCATCCTATCTCTCCAGAGATACCCTATGCAAAGAGCGTTTGCTCTGAACGCCCCTCATTTTGCTTTGTTTGTTTAACAATATAGTTGCAAGATGAGTGCACATTTACTCAACCCTTGTCTCTTTAAGCTTCTGGGGCTTATTTAAAGCACAGGGGCATATAGCTTCTTTCACTGGTCCCTGATTGGTGGACATAGGTGTCTGGGGAATTGGATGTCACACTGTAGCAACAGCATGTGCCACATATCTATAGATCCATCTCTTCATGAGCTTGACAGAGGCATGATGTTCTTCTTGCCACTTCTGCACTTGCTGTAACACACGGCTTGACATCCATTTCTGTAATAATAGGAATGATCCAATGCTTAGTGTGTATCAGATGCTCTATGCATTATTGTTTTCTTGTTACCTGTTTTAATATTTGATATTTACATAAATGTTATTTAGTATACTAAACATAATCACATACACTCTAGCATATATTCTAGTTCTGTATTTGTAAGACCCAATGATAGAGTAAATGAGTATTCCCTAGTATTCACTCATTCTATTATCATCTCACCTAGATTTTATAGATGAGGCTGTGAGTTTAAGTGGTAGAACTGGGATTTGAACTCAGGTACCCGTGGGTCAAGCCCAAGTTCAAGATGCTCCATTCCCTATTCTGATGAGCATGATAGGAAAGATAATGGGACTTCCCAAGGGCACCCACCACTGGGCAGAGTCCCTTTGCAACTAAATATATAGTGACAGTGTATACAAATGAAGCCAAATCCATGGTAACAGTGTATACAAACAGAGCTTCTAACCTACAGTCAAGGATGCTGACCACATGTTGAGAGTTTGCTAGCATATAGCTAGACCAACCACCCACTCTTCCCTGAAGCCTGGCTGTAGTCCACTAGCCAGAAGAGCAATAGTGCGGTACATCAGGCACCTGAGTGGCAGCTAAATCAGTTATTTTGAGTCAGCTCTCATTTTATTTTTAATAGAAACAAAAGTATTTTCTGGAAACAGCAAGGAGCAGCAAGGAGAAGGACAAGTGATTCCTGCTTCCCCAGTGGGACAGAAGCCCAGTAAACACTTCCCTCCTGACGGGGACAGTTCACCAAGCAATGATGGTCAGTCTAGCATCTTTTCTGAGCCCCAAGAGAGACGGCTCTCGTATTTCCGGACACCCAGAGTCCCTTTGTCTGGGTTTCTTTGCCCTTTACGAGCTGCATGTGCCTGCCTGCAGGAGGATGGTACAGTTCCGATAGAAAAAGAGTTCCCCAAAGGTAAGAAGCGAGGGTGGCGGTCCCAGGGCTTTTTCTTTCTCCACATTAAAGAAAATAGCTCAATGTCTTTCTGGGATGGTTCACACAAGCTGGCCTTATGGAGGAGTTGGCAGGAGGGGGCAGGGGAAGAAGGAGCAGGACTAACGAGTAGTCATAGTGGGTAAGTCACACCTCACAAGCAGAGAGAAGGCAGCTCTATACAGATCATGAGGCCCCAGACCTACCACACCTCATGCCAGTGCCAGTGCTAGCTAAGGCCCAGAAGGCTGCCCAGGGACACAGCAGCCTCTGTGGCTGAGCTTTGGAAGGTCTGGGGAGCTGATGCAGCTGCCCTGAAGGTAGCATGCCCCCTATGGCTGTCCAGGCCCCCAGTAACTGGCTGACAGGGATAATAGCTAAGGGGTACAACGCTGACACATAGCCAGCACTTAACATGAGCAACTTGGGCCCCACAGTGTACACAGTCAAGCATTTCATCTCCATTTCCCACAGAGGAAATAACCAAGTTGGACATAGGCATCATATCCCTGTAGGTCAAGCTACTGACCACTCCTCCTAAATACTATAGTGAGCAATTCTGTGTGAGAAGACAGGAATGTGGCATAGAACGGACTCTGGTGCCTAGTAATATCAAGAGAGAATCTGGACTTCCTATCACCATGAAGATAGTTTTAAAGAACTTGGAACAAGACAGAAGGACACATATGAGATCATAAGGTTTAGGGTGATAAAAGTTAAACAGATTATGGTAATGGGCAAAAGTAATGTTACTAGAGTTGAGTCGTACATTTTTAGCCATCAACCGATTGCAGAAGCAATTATTAAACACCAGTTGTAAGCTGGGTGCTGAGGTCCATACTCTCTGCAGTGCAGAAGGCACAGTGTAACTGAGTATGTGTATGCTGAGTAATGTGGAGCTTGAAGCTGGCCTACACTCAGAGAGGGCCTGGGAGAGGTGGCTTTGTCCAAAATGATTCCAAGCTGGAACTTGAGATGTCAGTGTCACTGGAGGTTTAAAATGGGACCAGAGAAAAAGACACGCTGAGGGTGAAGGGAAAGGTACACAAATAAACAGCTCCAGGGAGGCCTAGGCTGGTTTGGAGAATTGCAAGGGGCCCAGGAGACCAACACCAGAACCAGAGGCTTCTGATTCCTCAAGGTCCCCATGGTTGAGGTTGGAAGAGCCTCTGCACCTACTGCAGGAGTCTAGGCTACAGGCAGGGCCAAGACTTTGAAAGAAAAGAATCATAGTGGGATTTATATTCCAGGTGACTATCCCATGAACAGTATGTGGACAGATGGGAGAGGGCCTAGGCTGGGGCTGCGATCCAGTCAGGGAAAAGAGTGGAGGTCTCTAAGGTGGGAGAAGGCACAGGGATGGAGACATTCTGGCGTTTGGAACAGATGCCATGAACCCTGAGGAGGCAGCACGCCAGGACTAGCCCCAGAGTTATTGTTTTCACGTAAGGATGAAGGAGGAAAAGGATGTAAAGACCTTTGTTTCTCTGTCACAAGNAGATATGGGAACAGTGTGGTAGAGAAGGGGGTTAATTTGGTCAGGGAGGGTGCTGACTAGTGGCTAGACCTGAGCTAATCTGAGCTACTGATTAGGCTTAAGGAGAAAGTGGGACAGTGAGGGAATTCTCTAGAAGGAACAAGAGAGAGTGCCTGAAGTCTGGGGGCAGGCAGGAGATAGCCTGAGTTAAGTAGTGTGGTATTGGCAAAGAGTCACATGACATGGGGTGGAGTATGAGCCAAGAGAGGCTTGGTCATTTGGGGGCTAAAGGGGGTGGAGAAGCTGAGTAGAAAAAGGATCCAGCCAGAGAGATTATAGCTATAAACAATGAAATGATAGCAGGGGCTTGGATGAAATGTCTCTGGTGGCCAGGAGAGCCTCCTCAGCCATCTTGCCTCACCCCTTTCTAGGCCCTATACCTGGTGCTGTGGATACATGTGAAATATGCATTAGATGGTAACAGTGAGGTTAAGACACGATCCTAAAACCTGTCTTATGACTGTGCTGCAGAATGTAGGTGGCAGGGATGCATTCTGGTCTTAGGAAGGGAAGGAGGGGCCCTGATAGTCAGGACTTAGCTGGAGGTGGGGATTCACCAGGAAGCAGAATCAAAGGCACTTTATGGAGATCAGAGGCCATTTGGGACAAGAAGATGCTGGATTAGTACAAAGTGGGAGTTAGGTGAGGCTGGGGCTGAGAAGATGCAGCAGAGAGTACAGGTCAGAAGGGAAGGGTGGACTGAGGGTGATGGATGGACCTATGCTTGCATTCGAGACCAAGGCTTAGTCAGGAGGTAGCCTGGAACAGTTACTAATTCTATTCTACTAACCCCAGGGATGGCCTCACCCGGGGTGCTAAGGGGGTCAACTCATATTCTGACCCTTTCCACAAAAGGAAAACGGCCCCAGGAAAGGGCCCCCGCCAGCTTTGAGAAACCCTTTGATTACTTATGTGAAGCCAGTGGTGGACTCTGGAAAATGAAGGGGAGGGATACATAATTGAACACCATCCCTGGTCATTATATCATTAGTGTGGCAAACACAAGACAGATTAATATGCTGTCTTGAAACAAGTGAACTGTAATAATTACATAGGCCACACTTAATATGAAATCCAGACTAGGAAAGTCTCCTTTCATTTCGAGCCAAGGCATTCTGAACACTGCAGTCTAAGGAATACCTCCATGGCCTAACTAGCCAGTCATGGACTCGGCCTGATTGCCACAGTGACTAGGGCAGCCGTGAAGGACTGTGATGAGGCTGGATCTCATGAGCTTAACAAGGCCCATTAACAACTCACTGGCATTTCTATTCTCTAAATCGTCTTGGGTGTCTTCCTCCTGTGTCTGGGAGCCGGGCAGGATTTCCGCTGGGTGCCCTCTAAATGGATTGTAAATCTGCTTTCCTAGATTACACATGCTGTGACTTGGTTGTAAAAGTAAAGGAATCCAAGAGGCATGAGGACCACGTTGCCACCCCTGAGCCCTCACCAGCAACGCCCTCTCCAACAACCGCAGAGGGACCACAGAGCTTTGACCCATTGGAACATAGTTCTGAGCCTCGGCATCTGCTGGCAAGCTCCATGACCTTGCAGGTAAAGCCTCCTCCCCATCCTGCTTGACTCTCTCCCAGGGGAGGTTTCTCCTGGGGAGTGTGGCAGTCACCTGATCTCACTTCTGCCTGTGACTACTAGTCTCCCTGTCTGTGTCTCGGACCCTTCCCTAACCTTTTCTAACCTCTCTTCTACTGTTTTGCCTNCTGGAGACAATGACACATGACTTCACCAGGTAAGAATGAGGACTATTGGTCCTATCAACCATGACCATAGCAATGAAAAGGTGCCCAGAGGTCACATGGGTCACTTCACATTTGAGTTTCAAAAGATCCCTGTCAGATGAGAGCCACTATATACCCCATAGTCAGATGAGGGTGCACAGCCTTTGAAAGATTCAGGAAGCTTCCCAAATCATGCAGCCATGAGTTGAAGGACATGAAAGATGTTTTTCTTTTAGCTTCTTCTATGATTATAGAAGTAACCATACATATATTGATTAAAGTTCTATCATTTAAGAGGGTAGATGACCTCGGAGAATTGCTGCCACTAGCATTCTGCAAAGTCAGATGCACTTTTGGGGAAGGCACTTGCTATGGGGTACACCTCTCCCTGAATGTAAGGAAAACTCCATTGGCTCACCACTGCAGCCCTGGGCCTTGATGAGCCTGTTAGAAACATCCAGGGTGTTGCCCAAATCCCAAACCTCTAAGATGTCCTCAGATGAGTCAACAGTAAAGCAGCAGCCACACTTTGGCCAGCAGGGTATTCTCAGGGGCTTTGTCTCCAGCCTTGACCCTTCCCTGAAGCTTCTGCACATCTAGTGATTGGTGAGTCAGTTACTCAGTAGCNGACAGCTCACATTGCCAAAGAGACTCCTTTATCTGTGCAGCTGCCAGAGGCACAGACACGACACACATAGAACACATGGTGTTGTGTGTTCCTCTCTGAGCCCTCAGTAGACAGGGAGGGAAATAGGACCAAGGAGCACTTCTGCCATGGCAGCATATCCAGCAAACCTGTGCTGAGCACCTGCTGTAGGCAGACCCAGGACAGTGCCTGTGGGCTGTGGCATGTGTCTTCCTCTACAGCTTGGCATCGAGTTAGCCATGTGGGACTCATTCTTGCATAAGGCAATCTGTGAGGTACCATGGTGCTCTGTTTGACCTTGAAGACCCAGTAGGACCTACTGGGAGTGGCTGCCACTGGCACACTTTCTAATAGAACAATTTAAGCAGAAACATTCAAGGACTAGGAAGCAGGGACAGCGAATGGTAGCAGGGACTAAGTGTGAAACTTATACTACTGAGCATCAGCACATTGTCTACTAAGCTACCATGAGCCTCGTTGCTTACAACTGTCCAATAGGAGTAAAGACAAATGACTTCCAGAATCTATGCGGGGATTCACAAAGAGGATGGGTACAAGTGACTCCCCCCGCTCCACCTGCTATGTCTGCCATGGCAGCTCTGCACATGATGCTTTGTACAAGGAGATCAGAGGGACAAGACCACTGTGGAGATGTAGGGGATTCTGATCTGTCCTGTGAAGCTGACAGAACCACTCTGTATAGCAAAGACTTCTACCTCTTTCTACCCAGGAGAAGCAGTTCCCTGACGCCACACATAGGACTTCTGAAAAGTACCATTTTCCACGCTAGGAGGACAATGCCTCTGCTTCTTAAGACTCCACCCCCAGCAGAAACGAGTATGCAGATTTCTGGCACCTGCCTTCTAGCCCCACCCATGTCTCTTAGAATGTTGAATTGCAGGACCCTTAGATTTGAGTTCCTTGCCAGTGAGCGACTTGGCAGCATGAATCCACAAATGGACGGATGTTGGCCATTTGTCCTCAATGGCTTCAATGCTAGCTATTGCTTGGTCCTGCCACAGTGGGTTCTGTGCTGCTGGCTGGAACTGACCTCCAGCAGCTTGTCATCAATGTGCCCGTACCATCTTTACACAGGGTCACAGGAGGAAAATGATGACATGGATTGACCCCGTGGCTTTTGCCCGCCGAGTGTTGTGTTCTTGATTGGCTTCCGTTGAGTAAATCAGGTGGATTTTGTTTTGTTCCCTGGTCTCCCTTCTCTTAAAAAATAAATTCTGTCCTTTGTCCCAACTAGGAAGCACTGGAAGTCCGGAGACCTCAGTTCATCTCTCGCTCACAGGAACGGCTGCAAAAGCTTAAGCACATGGTACAACAAAGGAAAGCCCAACAAAAGGAAAACCCGGGGCAGAAGCAGAGCCTACTTCCTGTTCGTGCCCACAAGAAGCAGTTCACCGTTCCCCATCCTCTTAGTGGTAAGCTGCAGGTGGCTCAGGAGGCCTGGATAGAGCAGAGACAGGTATCCTCAGGCCTGGAGCCTTCACTGAAGGCTCAAGTGATGATCTCAAACGATGTTACTGGCATGTGTAGACCTCAGCGTGCTGAAGCCTTCTCTGGGAGCCAGTTTGTTTTGAAAGGTTGCATATGGGCATGCAACTCAGCAGAAATAACTTGGGACACAGATTCACCATTCTAGCTGGGAAAGGAGCCACATCGCTGTAGGAGCCAGGATAGCAAGTTCAAATTCTTGGCTCGTAACGGATGCTTGCAAGCGATCTCCTTTGCCCTTTATAGATTGCAAAACAGACCTCAGGGTGAGAAGTTGACTCCAGCTTGTCTGTATCAACATTTGTCATCTTGAGACCTCTTCCTGCTATGAGCTCAGAGGAAGGATGGCCAGCTTGCCCAGCACTGTAAGGCCAGGGTCAAGTCGACCCTGAGAGGCAGGGCACTCTCATAGGAGGAGTTGGCAGGAACCTTTTCTGGGCCCAGCATTATGTGGGGGGCTGGGAACTGTGAGCAAGACTGAGCTCAGTCTTCTTCATGGACCTCATAAACAGGCCCTTGAACTAGCAAGAATAACAAGAGATGAAGGCAAGGACCGGAACATCAGAGCACTTATGTAGGGCCTGCCGACTCAAATCTTAAAATCTGGAAGCTTGGAGAAGCCTCTTGTTTATTGCTGTGAGTACAGGAATGAAGTCTCCCTTCCTAGGAAAATGTTTTGACCCCCAAGAGGTAAAATCATGAGTATGATTGTGAGTAAAAGTCCTCTGGGGGAAATAACTATATTCAATAAAGTGCAGCTTAGCAAGCTTACCAAGATCTCAGGAGGGGGATGCAGGAGACAGAGAAGAGGGCCTCCGTAATAGGTTCCTATTAGACTGTTCTGTGGGTAGACTGGCTCCTTCCTACCATCCAGAGCACTTTAGGAGAGCTGTCTACAGACCCCAGCAAGGGCCCACTTGAATGCATTGTTGTTATCCAAGGGATCTGGCAAGTTACCTGTTGCTTCCATCCCATGACACATCCCAGGATGATAAGTGAAGACAACCAGAAAGATGTGCAAAGGAAGGCTGGCCCATTGCACAATGTGTGTCTAGCTAGTGTTTCAAGCTAGGTACAGACACAGGCTTGGTCTAGGTATCCTCTAGGGGACTGTTCAGTCTCTAGCTTAACAAAGAGGCCCTGTTTCAGGCACAGCTGTCTCAAGGTGCTGTGAAGAGCAAATGGCAGGCACAGCGGGAGTATCCCCTTGGCACCTTCACTCATGCAAGGTACTAAAGATTTTACTTGGTCAAAATGTTAGGCTACCAACACTGATGTCAACAGATAAGCACAATAAGCATACACACACAGGATGACATTGGAGGATCTCCATTTTCAGCCTTCAGTTTGTACAGGAAGCAGCAGAGACCTGTGGCTGTAGGGAGCTTGTTCAGTATGGTGATGTATTCATTCACTTTACATCACTATAACAAATACCTGAGACAAATCAACTTGCAAGGAGAAAAGGGTTGATTTAGGCTCAGTTTTTGACATTTTAGTATGACCAGTTAGCACCATTGCTTTTTGGTTTCTGGCAAAGCAGCGCATCATGGTGAGATGGGCAAAGTGGAGAAAAGATGCTCATCCTACAGCAGCCAGGAAGCAAAGGAGAGAAGAGACCAGGATCACATAGTCTCCTTCAAGGGCACACCTCCAACGGCCTGAAAATGCCCACTTTACCCCATCTCTTAAAGTCTCTACTACGTTCCTGCAGCTCCAAGCTGGGAGCTGAGCCTTTTACACACAGGAAGATAACACAGATCCAAACAACATCGGTTACATACCTGTATTACTTTCTTGCCATGGTGTAAGAAATTGCCACATACATGCTGGCTTAAAATCATGAACGTTGAGCCACGTGGTGGTGGCACACACCTTTAATCCCAGCACTCAGGAGGCAGAGGCAGGTGGATCTCTGTGAGTCTGAGGCCAGCCTGGTCTACAGAGAGAGTTCCAAGACAGGCTCCAAAGCTACACAAAGAAACCCTGTCTCAGGGGAAAAAAAATTGAACGTACATTCTCTCAGAGCTCTGGAGACCAGAGGTCAAAATCAAGGCACCTGAAGGGCCAGTCCTCTCTGGAGGCTCAGAGCAATGCATGCTACATCCTCTCTCCCAGCTTTGGTGGCTTCTGGCCACCCCTGGTGCACTTTGGCTCATGAGTGGCCCCCTGCAGTCTCTGCCTTTGTCTTCGTATGACCTTCTTCCTATGTCTGTGTGCCTTTTAATCCAATTTCCTCATCTCATGCTGAGCTAAGTCCACCCATCCAGTGTGACCACATATTAACTTGGTTATATCTGCAAGGACCAGATTTCCAATGACAAGGTCAAAAGAAGGTCACAATCACAGTTTTAGGAATTTGGACTTGAATGTATCTTTTTGTGTATATATGTGTATGGGGGTGCGGTATACAATTCTGCTTACAACATCAGTCAACTTTGATGTTTTCCCCAAAACAAATATTCTTATAAGTTCATGTGCCTCTAAATGAACATTTTAAAACTGTGTATAATAAAAGGGGCCCAGTCTGGATGCATAGTATTAAATAACCAAGTCACCTTTTTATTCCCCAAATTCCAAGACAGTCCTGGCCACTGGAATGCTCTTGGGGGGACTTGGCCAGCATGGATTTTATGGCCATTCCAACTGTCCCTGTGGTATGGACGTGTTGAGGAGAGCTTTATTTCTGTGTTTGTTTGTGTTAGGTCAGTTAGATCAGACAAACCCTGAAACCAGAGCCTGTTGTGAGCTCGGGCTAGGGAGAGAGAATGTTTAAGGCCCCATTAAACAAGTCTACAGTACGCATCTTGTCTTCAGCCTGTCTGCTGGCAAGATGATAAAAGCAAAATGCAGATGTTTCCTTACATGCTAAATTAGTTCATAAATCATGTGTGCGAATGAGCCCCGGCTGCAGCGTTGAGATGTCTGATGGAAGGAAGGCTCAGGTTTGCTTTTCCATGCTGGGGTAGCTGCCCCTGATCAGAAGCAGTCTTGGCTCAGGGACAGACCTGAGTGCTTCAGGTGGGAGCTCTGGCACCTGACAAGGCTGAGAGAGGCGAGTCCCTTGATTTGCAGGAGCAATGACGAAAGGGCCCAGGGGCCAGCTGTTTCGTGTTGCCTGTTAAGTTCTAAGCAGCCTTTGAGGCTCAGGGACAGATTGTGGCATGTGTGTGCGTGCACATGTGCACACATATGTGGGTGTAAGTGCTAATTAGGGCTAAGGGTCTCTGTTTGAAAGGCAGGGAAAGTTTTATGAGCAGTTGGGGGTGACGGAGGGCTCATGAAGTAGCTTTTTAAATTCCTGGCTACAGTCGCCAGTTNCTGATGGGGAGCTTCCCATTGCATGGAGGTGAATGGAAACTAAGCAGGTGGGTTCTGGTGCAGGATGGGTGGGGAGGAAAGGACAGAAGTGAGAAGTGGCTGGAGGTTCTCAACCACTATGGAGATGGGGTTAAGGGAGGGCCAAGAATCAGCTCAAGGAAAAGTGATTGCAGGGAAGCTAAAAGGTATAGCTACTAAGTTTATCTTGTGCAGGGCTCAGAAGAGGGGACAGCTTGCTGTGTAGAGTAAGAAGCAGTAAGGGCAGAGGCTAGGGAAGGTTCTGGGGTGTAAGACAGGAAGAAAAGGTTCTTAAGTGGGAAAGTAAGTAACAGGTGGCAATTATTGAGCTGTGGAAGAAAAGCTGAGGCTTCTGTCTTCTGTCTTCCTCCCAGGTCAGCACCCTGACAATTCACTAGAGTCACTTGGAACTATAAGTGACGCTTCTCCATCAACTTTGTGCAGGATCATGAGTGGCTAAAGTCATGTGCAGGATCATAGGTAGACGGAGCCTTGTACAAAAGCTAACCATAACCTGAGAGTTGAGTGTTGCAGAATTAGCTGTTGCCTCTTCCTTTCAAACAGAGCCCAAGGCAGAGTAGCCTGATTGTGTATGGGAAGCATCAAGTACAGCCACGTGGGCACATGCTTTTGGTAGGGTTTGTACCTAGAACAGGTGGGTGGTGGCAGCCCTTGCCATTCTCCATGGACACATTCAGGACTTCATCCTGGCCTCACTGAAGCTCCCCACACTTGGCCTTGACCATCTTCCACTGGAGTCTCAGACCCTCCCTGGATCACATCCCTGTCATGTCCAGATCTCTCTGACTTTATCTCTGCCACCCCCTCCCTAGGTGATCTCATTTTCCTTCACTCCTGAATGCTGACAGAACGCTTGAGGGAAGCCTGTCTGCCCCGTCTCTCTGAAGCATGGCACCCT
>LZPO01098816.1:0-12433 GCA_001675575.1 Neotoma lepida | reverse complement strand
TTTTATTCAAGCATCAATACCTCCAACAATAGTCAGATTAATAAACTGACTGTAACAAGTGATGAGTCAACACTAATAGAAGATGGAAATGCCAGAAGTGATGGATCCCTAGAAGATGGTGATGATTTTCACCAAGTTGTAAATAATGAAAGGGATGGTGTCATTTATAGTTACTCCTTCTTTCACTTCATGCTTTTCCTGGCTTTTACTTTATATCATGATGACCCTTACCAATTGGTACAGGAATGAGTCTTCTAGTGAGATGAAGAGTCAATGGGCAGCAGGCTGGGTGAAAATCTCTTTCAGCTGGATTGACAGCATGCTGTATGTTTAGATACTGGTGACACCACTTGTTCTTACAAATAGTGATTTTGACTGAATGGGACTTCTGGCATGAAAATCCCACTTGGTCATTGTTTATTTGACATTAACAGTATTCCCAATTTTTGTAAAATTGTATGCGTTGTTGTATAGCCTACTTTTTTTTTGCATGAATTAGATTTACTCTTCCATTTTATCCACAGTCTTGCTAAGTGTATTGATGATATGGACTNCAAAGGGAGAATTTTGAATAAGGTGGCAAATTAGGAAAGATGGACACTGATAGACATATTATCTGCTCTGTATATATGAAATTAAAAGTGAAAACAAGAATTCTTGACAGTTAGTTTCAAAATTGTGTTAGCCCTTATGCTATTTTAGAAACATAACTGTATGGCTACCTTTTGAAAGACTTGGTATGGTGCCTTACAGAGGAATGCAAAGTAAATAGCTGTCTTAAAATTATATAAATAACCCACAAGCTAGTTGTCTGAAAAATGTAAGTAACTTTAGGTTTGTCAGGATTTTCTCTTACTCAGTACAGAATGTTCATGTTCAGTGGAAAACAGTATAGGACGTAGAGGGAGGCTAAGGAACAAACAAGGTCCTTCACAGAAAGTCTCTGGTAGTGAGTTTTAAAGTGAATATTCTTAGATCATAAGCTTTCTCTGTAAGACAGGGTGGCCTTCACCAATAAAATGAACTTTGCTTGGTCTTTACAAACACACAATTATGGATTTCATAGAGATGTTAGTAGTTCTGAAACTTTTATANAAGGTTTTGAAAAGGAAAATCATGTGTTAGAAAATTTTGAAGCTAAACATTTGCAAATCAAAACTAGGAAACCTCTGACAGGGTAAAGTATTAGGCTATGGGTTAGGGACTTGGAATCTAGCCCAATTCTTACTTAAAAAATGAAGCTGAGGCATAGACTCAATGAGCTCAAACAGCTAGTTAGTGGCAAAGTTGAGAAATTTTAAGTTTATCAAAACTAGCCAACATTCTGACATAAAAACTTTCTTATCCAGAATACANAATTCACTTCATAATCATTAATGGTAGATACAAACAAAAGAGTTAAATTCAAAGATCTGTTTCTAAAGGAAAAAAGGGGGATAGGACATAGAAATGATAAAAGGGTAGATTATTGAATCTACTTTAATCCAAAAAACAACTGTTAATCTCAAAATATTTTACATTGGTATGGATTTTAGTTTATTGATACAAATATAAATTTATTTCTGTCATGCTATTTGTATGTTTCTACTCTTGTTTGGAATATTGTGTTTATATAACTCATTTAAAAATAATGTATAATTAAAAAATATACATTAGTAATTAGTCACTTACTACAATCAAACTTATAGTCATGTTAAGTATGTTTTCAAGGTCAAACAGAGATATATTTTAGATAGACAGATGATCTTCAAACACGTCAAAGACCTACAGAATATGGCATATAAAATGTTTTAATAATTTGAAGCTTTTCATCATAATGAGACATGTCTGCTCCTGGCAGCACCAATCTACTTCAGAGATGATAATGAGNGTTGAAGAAACTCCATATGGAGTTTATTTTCTTTGTGACAAAAGTTAGCTCTTGGGCAAGAAACTACCCTTATCTTAATTGTTAATAGTTACTGTCCAAACTGGACCAGCAGGATACAAAGAAGGTGACTGCTGAACTTTGCCAAGACAACATAGGACAGTCTTCCAAAATTCCTGCTTCACAGGAAAGTCTGTCAGACATGCTAGGCCTGTAGGCCAGAGTTGTATGCCCCATCATTGCAGAGGTACTTTGAGTGACTGTCCAGGTAACCTGATGTCCCTGTCATTAGATAACATTTCACCCTTCTGGGGTCTTTGATAGAGTTGAAGATTAGATAGTTGTAATTATAGTTTTCCTTAGTTATAATAAAAAGCAAATTAGGTATAAAACTTTAGATTCACCAAGATAAGATAATAGATAATAAAATATTTTCNCTAATTTTGCCAAAACAAATAAACTGGATATTGTAACTGTAATTCTTACTTGATAATTGCTTTGTTGTATATAATTTTACCATTTTAAAACCTTCCTTTTTAATTAGACAAAAGGGAGAAATGCTGTGGATTATGCTCATTGTTGATAATAAAGCTGATTGGCCAATAGCAGGGCAGAAAGAGATTGGACAAGATAGCCTGACAAGGGAAAATGCTGGGAGAGAAGGGTGGAGTCAGGGCAGTCTCAGGAGATGCCAGGCAGCCACCAGGGGAAGAAGATGTGCTGGAGGACAGGTAAAGCTACAAGCCATGTGCAAAACATAGATTAATAGAAATGGGTTAATTTAAATGTAAGAGCCAGTTAGTAATAAGCTTCAACTATCAGCCNAGCATTCACAATTAATATAAGCCTCTGTGTGGTGATTTGGAAAGTGGTTGGTGGGTGTTTGGGAACAGGTGGTTGGGACAGGAAAATTCTCCCTACAGTTTATTTTTTAAGATGGGTTCCACAAATAGGGAAATTTGAGAATAAATACTGTGATAAGCCATAAAGATATCCTAGAGTAGGGAAATGGCTCAGTTGTTAAATCCTTGCTGGACAAAAATGATCTAGAGATCAGACCCCTAGAAACCACATAAGTTCAAGGTGGGCATGAAAGCTTGGTTGTAATTCCAGCCTTAGAAGGTGGAGATGGGGGATTCCCCAGAGCAAGTGAGCTAGTAAGACTCACAATATCAGTGAGTTCTGAGCTTAATTTCAGGGAACNTGAATAATGGCTTGAATGAGAATGGCTCCCATAGGCTTATATATTTGAATGTTTGGTCCCCAGTTAGTGGAACTGTTTGGGTAGGATAAGGAGGTTATGGCCTGGGGCATAGAGAGGTAGAGGAGGTATGTCACTGGGGCAGGCTGTGAATTTTTAAAAGGCTATACTATTCCCAATTAGTTCTCTCTGTCTCCTGGCTGTGGATCAAGATGTGAGTCTTCAGTTACGGCTCTAATGTCAAACCTGTTTGCCTGCTGCCGTACTCTCCTTTATGATAGTCATACACTCTAACTCTCTGGAACCATGCATCCACAATTAAACTCTTTCTTCTATAAGTTTCCTTGGTCATGATGTCTTATCACAGTGATAAACATGTAAGTAAGACACCTTGCCTGAAAAAGGTGGAAAAGTGATCAAGGATGATTCCTGACATCACCTTTGGCCAGCACACACGCGTACACACATGCACACGCACACACACGCACGCATACACACACACGCACATACACACACGCACATACACACACGTACACACACACACGCACACATACACACACACATACACACATGCACACACATACACACACACACACACACACACAAGAAAGAGAGAGAGAGCGAGACACTCTGAGCTAAAAGAAGAAATTTGAACCTTAAAGATAAAAGCTGGTGATGCTTATAGACAATATCTGAATTTTTACTGACATTTTTATTTTAAAGGAAAATTCTCTTTAAGTTTTCTATTTCTTCTCCTCCTAGTGTTTCTGGAGCTCTATGGTTGTCAGTGTTCATATGGAGAATCCACATTAACAAGTTCCTTTGTTTCCACCTTTGACGCCTATCTGAGTAGGTCTGATTGTCTTACTTCTTCCAGCGTGATCATCTAAATCCAAATTTGGACACTCAAAGTCTTATGCCTATTTTCAGCCATGCTCATCACCCTGCCTCCTACAACCACACACACACACACACACACACACACACACACACACACACGTATGCACAAATATACAAATATACATATACAATGCCTATTCACGACAAAGCAAGCATGGAGTTTTTAAGTTACAAATCAGTTCATGATTTGTTCCCTGTTCAAACCCCATTCAACAGTGGCTTTTTTCCTTTTTATTTGTCTCATTCATAACAAAACTGAAAATTCTTCCTATGACTTGTGAGGATTTGACTCCAATTTAGTGGCCTAACTTCCTGTCCTAAGCTCATACCACCATCCCGGCCTCTAGCACACCACATCCTGCCCAGCCTTCAGCTGAAGAGTCTTCCTGGAGAAATTCAAATGGACTCCTCCTTCACTTCATTTAATTATTTAGAGAAATGTTGCTTACTTCTCTGCCATCAAAACCTGGAACTCTGAGTGTGTCTATTTGTCACAACTTGACATTACTTATTGATTTGTACATTCTTTCCTTTTCTCCTAAGAGCACAGGATGTCTGTTCACTGATGCATCTCAGTGACTAGGAAGCACTCNATAAAGANTAGANGGGCTGAGAAGCAACNGAAGGAAGGTCATGCTCTTTCTTCCATCCTTCTGACACTGGCGGACATCAAAGGAAGCCATAGAGACAGTGCTCGAAAGACCACACTGCCTCATCGTGGATATCTTTGCAATTCTGATGCAGTGTTTTTTTAAAATACATCAAAGGAAGCCATAGAGACAGTGCTCGAAAGACCACACTGCCTCATCGTGGATATCTTTGCAATTCTGATGCAGTGTTTTTTTAAAATACAACATTAAAGCAACTAGAAGTCAAAATTCAAAATGGTTGATATGTTGTAGATCTATAATACGCACATTTAAAATCATATAGATCTTTAAAAGTTATTGACAATTATCCAAGTAGAAGTGTTTATCCTAGTTTATCCCTTTTCAAGTGACTCTTCATTTCTTTGAGCTTATTAAATTAGACAGACATATAATAGGAATGCATGAAGTCATACTTCTCAAGTAACAACTGAATATACTATATAGTAAATCTTGACCATAATGAATCATAGAGAAATACTTTAAATGTTCTGGTAGTTTTCAGTAGATTCAACATCTTAGCTCAAAGTGGCCACCAGTTATATGAAAGATTCCTAAACTTGCTTCCTTCAATACATTTTACCTAAGTTAAAAAAAATCTTTTTAACTTAATTTCTTTTTTATTCATAAGGAACTTACCATTTAAAAAAATCAGTACCTGATTGTATAGGATGTGAATTTTATTTACAGAGTAATGATTGGTGCAGATGATATGAGTTAATCTATATGGAAATTAATAGCATAAATGACACCTAGAGAATATCTTAAAAGTAATAGAATATTGAAACACAATTATTGCTGCCTATCACAAACACATATGTTTAATACATTTATTGAAAGACTACTGAGTTCTAGACACTGTGTTAAACAAACATTGGAAAGACAAATAGTGAATTGGTAGCTGCACATAGCTTCTTATGAGGGTTTCGGGGAATGTTTTTTGAGTTGATCAAATTTTCTACCACTAATTGTATGACCAACTTTTTCCTGAAGAAGAAAATCAGAGTGGCAGATTATAATTTAAGTTTCTGTTTGAGTACATTCAAAAGCATCAATGACTCAGCATGATAGTTTTAAAAGATGCTTTTAAAAGTCAAACATGAAGAGAAGGTTGAAGCTTGCAGACTTAAATAGAAATTCTGAGCTACATTCTTCCTAGTATTTGTTAAACTTGGGAAACATAGAGCTGTGCATTTTATGTTGAATGTATAAAACAAAAATGTTATTCCAAGACTGGGAATTTAATAAAAGAGCTACATAAAAATTTCGGAACCTCAAAACCTTTATTTAGAGTAAGTATGAAGTACAAAACTCATATGAACTAGGTGGTTTGCATGNCAGACAGGAAGCTTCATTTTAGAAAAGTCAGTTCTGGCTCCAGAATTCTTCTGGATTCTGGTGTGCAGCCCTGTACTCATAGCACTCCTGTGTTCAAACATCTTCACGTAGCAAGTTAGTTTCCACACTTATCAGTTGATAGAGCCTTCAGCTGCCTGGCAGAGAGAAATGCAAGNACTCTAGAAGGAGCCTGTGGTGGTTTGAATAAGAATGATCCCTAAAATAGGCTCATATATTTGAATGCTTAATCACCAGGGAGTGGAACTGTTTGAAAGGATTAGAAGGATAGGGATGTGACCTGTTGGAGGAAGTGTGTCACTGCGGGTAGGCTCTGAGGTTTCAAAAGCTCCTACCAAGTCCATAGTCTCTCTGCGTATGGATCAAGATGTAGCTCTTGGTTACTGTCCTAGTGTCTGCCTGCATGCTGCCATGATTCTTGCCATGACAATAATGGATTGAACCTCTGAAACTGCAAGCAAGTCTCCAATTAAATTTGTTCTCTTGTAATAGTTGCCTTGGTGGTGGTGTCTTTTCACAGCAATAGAACTATATCTATAGACTAAGACAGAACCTGACTGCTATCTGGGCAGACTTGTACCAGACAATCAGAGTGANTACAGGTAAGTGTCCAGAAAAATATGAGCTCTTGTGTGCCAAAGAACACACACGGAAACTAGACACTATGCATCTGAGACAGCAGCAACAAAGAGCAAGAGAACATGGCCCACAGAAACTTCAGCAGTTGTAATTACCAGACAGAACTTCATTTCAAGGGGAGAGCAGAAAGACTGAAAGACAGCATTAGAGTGCATAAAAATGGAGAAATTTCCAAAACTGACTTAAAGTATCTGTCCCCTGAGTCAGAAAGCCTAAATGCAGAACAGAATAAATACAAACAAGTCGCATGCCCAGAAGAACCAGCAGGTGGGTGGATATTTCTCCACAGCTGAAGTCAAATGACAGCAGAACATTGCCAAGTTATGGGACAAAGACAACTGTCAACCCACTGCTGTAATTTANCCAGAACATCTTTGTAAAATGAAAGTGAACTGAAATTTCCTTGGAATGACAAAAAGGGCCAGAATTTGCAATGCACCTCCACAAAGCATAAACAAACAGACTCTAGGTGAAAAGTCTAAGATACAAGAATTGATGAACAAAGAAAGTATAAAATAGATACAAATCTTCACCACACAAAAAACAATAATATAAAACTTGGTATCAAATAAAATGGGACTGTAATACTTCTATCGGCAACAGCATATAAATTGGGAAAGAGGTTGACTGAGGTGTGCTAAAGGTCTCTGAGATGGAAGCACATTTGAAATGTGGTGGGTAGTGAGAAATGGATTGTTCACAGAATCGAGTTTCCATAGGGAAGACTCCTGCAATTTATTTTAACTATCCATAAGTTGAAACAGTGCTTTGAATGGGTGAATACTTATAAATATTTGATTAGGATACATAAAAATTTGAATACAGCTATCTGTACATTAGATAGAAGCTATAAATGCCCAACTCATCAAGGAAAGATAATAGATTTTTTTTCATTTAAAAAAACTGTGTGTACAGCATTTTGCTTATGTATATGGATGGCTGTGCCCTATGTGCTTACAACGACTATAGAGGCCAGAAGNGGGCATACCCCTTGGGACTAGAGTTGTAGATGGTTGCCAGATGCCATGTGTGGGTGGTAGAAATTGAACCTAAGACCTATGCAAGCCAGTGCTACACTTAACCTCTGAACCATTTCTCCAGTGGCTTTCTGCCCTGTCAGTCTGGCTGAATTGGTAAGTGATAGACTATTGTGGAATAATCTTTTGTACACTGTGAAGATGTGTCTCTACCAAGGCACCTCCTGATTGGTTTAATAAAAAACTAACCTGCNATTAGCTAGGCAGGATATATAGGCAGGAGAGCCAGAAAGAGAGAACTCTGAGAAGAAGAAGGGCAGAGTTGCCAGTGGATGAGAGGGAATAAACATGCAAGAAAAGAGGTAAAAGCCTCTTTTATGCAATATGCAATATGTAAATGAATAGAAATGGGTTAAGTCATAAGAGCTAGTTAAAAACAAGCCTCAGCTATCAGCTGAGCTTTTATAATTAATAATAAGTCTCCATGNTGTGATTTGGGAGCTGGCAGGAAGGACAGAAAAATCCAGCTACTACTATAGTANTATCTATAGATACTAGACTACTATAGTCTATCTACTATAGACTCTGATTTTGTCTCAAAAATAAAGCGTAGTATAATAGAAGGTATCATGTATTGACCATTGACCTCCATACTCACACAGGTTTGCACCCATGCATGCACACACATGCACACACACACANACACACACACACACACACACACACACACACACATTTCATCCTTCAGTGTGTCTTAAATGGGTGGGTGCTTGTTCACTGACATTTTCAGTATAGACTTGTGTCTGTGGGCTGATGGTTTGTGTTATCCCTCCTCATCCCTGTGTTGACAATGGATCTTAAGTGCAGTGGTGTGTGTGGAGAGATGGAGCCTTACATCAGTGGCTAAAGATTCCTCCCTCACCAATGGAGTTCGTACCTATTGCCCTGTGGCCATACAGAGGTGGAAATAACNCTTGCTCCCTGAGGTGGGTGGGCGTAGATAGGGCCTTCCCAGATGCTAATCCCAGGGCCTTGGCTTTGGCCTTCTCAGCCTCCAGAACTCAGTGATACATTTCTGTCATTTATCAATTATCCACTTACAGCACTTTGTTTGAGCAACTTTAATGGTCTAAGATTCTTGCTGTATAAATTCTGCCTTGTGCTTATGCATAAAAACAATTCAAAATCAAATCTGTACAAAGCAGCTGTGGGTCCTCTAACCTCTAAGCAGCACAGATATGNTTTTCTGAGGTCATTTCTTTTTCTTTTCCTATTTTTTTTCAGTATAACATGGGAGCAGCTCTACACTTAAGAAGGAGTCCATTTCCAAGCTGAGTCATCTCTAATGTCTGACAATTCTTCACAGTTCACAGTAGATACTTTGTTAGTGTAGAAACTCCAGGAAAGGCAATTGTGGAACTAAGTGCTTTGCAGCGTCTGAGCTCACAGCTTTCACAGGTCCTGAATGATGATGAGGGGAAAAATCAGAGTGGATGTCTGTAAGGGAGACTCAGAGACATGGGAGACCAGAGGAACAGAGAGCCGTTCTGACTATAGACTTCCCCACCATCAGATAAGAGCACATTTGAGCTACACAGAGGGTTGAGTCAAGGGACTTTAAGCCACTAGAGAAAGGTCCTGAAGATATGTGAAATCTCTCCTGATTTGTACCTTCTACAATCATGGGGTTACAAAAAGCACAAAACCAGACTTTACTGACTTTATGTGGACAGTTGAACTACCTGTGGTCATTAATTCATTCAAATTATGAACACCGTAATGAGGCATACAGCCCACTGGAGATTAAATANGGTGTTTTCTCTCTGGCATATAAACACATAACAGGATTCTTCCAAGTCCCTTTTGTTAAGTAAAAGAGGAGAATAGACAGGGACATCAACAAGGAAACTCTTTGTAGGGAAGTGGAGACCAGCCATTTCCATGGGAAGAATTGCAATCAACAGTTGAGCTATAGTCTTTGTCAAAGGAAGATCATGTCTTGCTTAATTACTGTTTTATTTTTAATTTCTCCTAGCNGGGCCATTAAAACCCATTGTGCCCTATTATAAAAATGCCTGAAAACCACATGGAAGGACTTATTTTGTATACTATACAATTTTGGTATGGGAAGCATACTGTGACAATGAATAGCTAGTAATATATCTGATAATGTTGGAAGAGTGACGGAAATCATAACACAGCAATCAACACTGATGACAGTGACTATTAATGATCATTAAACGGAATTAAATCAGATACATCCTCATTAGTGATTACTTGATTTCCCCCTGCTTTATACAGACACTATTTTTGAGCACAGATGATAGAGGCTGCCTTGTTCTTGTCCCAAGATATTACACCAAAATATGCTACATATTATAAATATTGGAATTTATTTTTTTAAAAATTTGTTTCTAAACCACTGAAATACGTGAAATAATTTGTGGTTTAATTTTGCTAGGAACAAAGAGAATAGATAATATTTTTGGTAAGCAAGTTGGTCTTTGGAAAGCAACTGGTACTATGCACTGAAATAGGGCCAGTTTAATCAGTAAAAAGAAATGTCTAAGCCAAGATCCAACTATAAGAAAGAGGACATTACTTGGATTATAACCAGAGGATCCATATTTAAACTGCCCCCTCTTATTATGCTGGCCCTAAACTTGGAGAGTCTCTTGAAGGTCAAAGCACACAGTTGTCTCATTCATACTTCCAATGGCACAACTCCAGACTTGATGCTTTTGCCAATGCATCTTGGTTTATGTGTCAGAAGCCTACAAAAATGGCCCTGAATAAAAATAGTAGAGATGATGTAAAGAGAAGGGAATGAGGCAGGNGCTGATTTATTTAATTCCATTCCAGTTTATTCTAGCAGCTATAATATTTGTGTAATATTCTTAAGGAAAAAGCACATTTTCTTTTTTGCCCTCCTAAGGTGCTTGTAAATGCACCATCTGACTCTTGTGTGAAAGGGTTATGTATTTTGAGTAGATCTCTGACCTAGCAATATAATGCATTATGTAGACCACTTACTAGATTAAGTGCCTTTCCATTTCTCCAGCCTTTACTAAAAAAGNGCTACTGTACCACAGATTACACTGGGAAGAAGTGAAGGTGACTTCCAGTGCTGAGTAAACAATGCCCTTGCAGATGGTCTGCATCCTGTTCCTCAGAACCTCTACATTTTGAAATGTTCATAGCAAAAAGGACTTGTTGACAACATTGACTATGTATTCTTGGCATGAAGAAACATCTTAGATTATCTAGGTAGGCCTGCTNTGATCTCAAGGGTCCTTAAAAGAGGGAAACAGGTGGGGCAGAGTGAAAGGAAGATGTAGCAAGAAGCAGAGACAGGAGTGACAGTGTTGTGGGGGGCCATGGGTCAAGGATACGGAGTAGTTTTAAAAGCTAGAATGGAAACATGTAAGTACATCCAGGCATCTACAACAAAGCAACATGAACTGGGAAGCTTCTATATAGCTTATGTTCATTTTATGTTTTGCGACAAGATCTCGTGTAGCCAAGGCTGGTCTTGAATTCCTGATGCTCCTGCTTCTACTTCCCAAGTGCTGGGATTTCAGGCAGTAGCCCCATGTCCATCTAGTATCACTATTTTGCATAGTTCTGAGTACTGAGATGACTAAGATTCCATGCCTATTGAGATCCAGCATTCNNGATAGATGGGTCTTCATATAGTAGAAAGGGCTCAGCGGTTCTCTGTGGTCCGTCCCTTTTATGAGGGTAATCACTCCATCAATGATGGCAGAGATCTCTCAGAAGCCACATCTCAACACCATCATATTGGTGATTAGATTTCAACACACAGCTTGTTGGGGGAATACACAGTCCAGACCACAGNAGCAAGGAAAAGTGTTCCCACATAAAGCCTCTAAAGAGAATGCAGTCCTCAGGACATCTTGATTCACATTCTATAAAACCTATTTTTGGACTTTTGCTCTCCATAGCTATGCTGGTGGGAATCTTTTATAGCAGCAATAGTAAATCAATATATTTACTGTCAAACNTTGTGAATGGAGACATNTATAATGAAATTTGTCCAATAATCTTCTACCAAGGAACATATCATTAAAAATTCAGAAATTTCAAATTTGAAGGTAAATGGATGGAACTAGAAAAGATACATTGAGGGAAGAAACCTAGACTGGGTTAGACAAATGACCCATGTTTTCTCTCATCTTCAGTTCCTAGTCCTAAACCTTCAGATGTGAGAACACAACCTGGAGTAACCACAGAAACCAGAGAGTACCATGGGACCATGGGGCCAGCAGCTTGAGAGAGGAATAGCAGGTAGAGGTGATGTGAAGGGAAAAAATGGAAGAAAATGTGGAGGTGTACTCTGATTGGGGAGGGGAAAAGGAAGCCAATCAGAGGTGGGACAAATCACACCACAGATATTTGATAGAATATCAGGGGAGTATATTATTTTATATTTACCAAAATTATATACGTAATACATATTATATATGTGTGTTATGTAGACATATAATATATATTATGTATATAATTTAAATCTACACATATATTAAATGAAATTATTCTATTTGGGTCGACAACGCTCCTTACAAGAATCATAGACTAACAAAAATCCTAGCAGCAGGTATTAGAAACCTCCATTTGAGTTGCTGGTTAGGGGAGTTCAAGTGACTCCCAAAACAATATAAGCTATTGCTTTTGTCCTCAGTTGCATCTCAGAGGTTGAAGGTAAGCCTCTATTGCTAAAGACACTGCACATTTCAGACACAGGATTCAGGTGATTTTAGCTGGATCTAACCTGAAAACCTTCCTACTGTCTAGCTCTCACAGTACCAGAATGCAAGCTGCCAAG
>LZPO01098813.1:0-16486 GCA_001675575.1 Neotoma lepida | reverse complement strand
AAGGAAGGGATAAAATGATGTAATTATATTTGAATTTCAAGAAATAAAAAATGTTATTCAAACTTAACTTTGAAACTTTCATTTTGAATGGTTGTGCAATCATCTGTCTCACATATATACCACACAATATGTAATTTTCCTATATAATTGTTATTTTCTAAAGTGTGTTAAAACAAAAATATTCCTTTGTACTGCAATGTTTAATATCCATTACTTTTGTGAAAAAACAAGCTAGTAATAATCTCCACGTAATAGGTGTCTGAGTCCTGATGATTTTGATTACAAGTGTGTCTTACAGTTATGCCAGTTTTGCATTCTTGCTCTAACTGCTTTGTTCATAAAATCCCCTTCTCTAACATGTACTGTAACCTCCCCACCTTGGCTGAATGTGGAGAATGAAGTGAACATACATTAACAAATGTGAATGCAGGTTTGCCACAAAATAAGTGTTCATTGTAAATTCATGTTTTAATAGTAATAATAGCAAGTACATACAGAATGACATTGTTTTTCATAACACAAGATAATACGCAAGGCAAGAAACTTATTGTGGGGAAAAACAATGAGCCTGTACTTTACAGAAAAACACACTATTTTTTTTTAGAGAGAGAGAGACAGAGACAGAGAGAGGAAAACTGCAAAAGATATTCTAATGAAATAATAAGTCAGGTCAAAGTAAATAGACATTCCCCCTGAAAGTGCAGGAAACATTGTTTTCCAGACACAGCAGGAGAACAACACACTAACAGCAGTAGTGACAACAAACACAAAACCTGTACAAGTCCAAATGAGACCAAATCATAGCACAGAAAGAGGAGTTGGACTCCTAATCCCACCCTAAACCATGGAGCTAAGAGAAGAAATGGTGTGGCCTCTGACAAATGACCACTCCCCAGTGGAGGAGCACATGTCCAAGAACATTTGAGCAACCCAAATTTGGCCTGAAGGATGTTTTAAGAAGGAGCAGACACAGAAATGGGTTGGTAGGGAAGATGTGGAGGCAGACTGAAAAAAAATAAAGTAATAAAAATGAAAATGAAGTTAATATTTTTCTACCTCAATAACATTTCGAAGAGTAGATCACAAAAAATAGAGATGCCAATCCAGCAGACAAAAGTGACTACAGATCAATTGATACTATATTTGTTGCTACCATATAATATGAAAAACTTATCAGAAGGGCTAAGGAGATGGTTCAGTGGATAAAAATGTTTGTGCCACAAATGTGAGGACCTGAGTCCCAATCCCAGAATCTACATAAAAGCCAGTTCATAACACTAGTATCTCTAAACCCAGAACTCCTATAGGAAGATGAAAGGCTGAGACATGAAGATGCACAGAAGATCACATGCCAGTAACATGCAGACTCAGTGGAAAAACAGAAAGACTCTGTCCTACATAGGCAGAAGGCAAGGGCCAACCCCTGAACTTGCCCTTCAAGCATGTGTGCATGTACCCACATCCACACACATGAAAGTGTACCTACACATATATCTTGTATATGACACACATATTACCAAATGTAAAACTCAGGAAAAAATGTATATGTTTGCAAAACTCACTCACTTGATCTTAAATTTCTACACTAACTGTAGTAGTAGCATATCCTCAAGTGTCTCCTCTTTGGTTTTCTTCAAATGATTCTTAAAAGTTAAAAAAAAAACCCTCAAAAGTAGAAAGAATAGCTTTTTAGTTTGTTTTTAGTTTGGCATAAGACAAGAGAGTTCTCATGTTTCCTTGTTACCTCCCTGTCAGTGATTTAACATTCACAGTCCCATGACTTTCCCACTAGTTTAACTCACAGATTCTTTACTTTAAAAGAAGATCCAGGAACAGATGCAAGAATCAATGATTGTTCAAAGGATTCAGGTAAGTGTGTATGCTGGGATTTCAAACATCTAATGGCATGTGTGAATAACATGAAAATGGTACCAAGTGATGCAGTTCACAACTGTTGTACACGGGCTGTGCTGAGATGATACTGAGTCAGCCAATGTCCTCTGAGTGCTGAGCATGGATGCTGAGGGGTGGATGAAACAAGAAAGTTAGGTTGATATTTGTAGTCCTGAAGTAGAAAAGAGGGCTTGGGCTTGGGTATCCACAGGGAAGCCCAAGCTTTTCACTTAGAAGTAAATGACATTTGGACTGATAAAATGTAGCACAAGGAAAAGCTGAAGATAACAGCATCAGAAACTGCACCAAAATTAACATGCTCCTCAGAGAAAGGCATGACACTGCATGTTACAGACATCTCTAGAGTGGCATTAATAATACCCATCCTCGATTACTTCTGGGACAGGCCTGCCACAGAAATAGGATAGAAACACTGAGTCTTTGTGAAGGAAATGGGTTTACAAATTTGAAATATAAAATGTGGCAGCTGGTATGCAAGTAAATGTGCTGTGCACAGAACTTGGCACAGCCTCTAAGACATGCTGTCAGCACTGTAGGTGAGAACAGGCCATAACTCTTACACCGTAGACCTCCACAATGCCCTTATCTGGGTGTGGACTCTTCCTATCCTATGCCGTGAGTCTTTATCAAAGGCCAGGAATTCCTCAGTGCTTCATTAGCCCATATTAGCTTCTTTATCCTTTCCCCAAACCTCCAGAAAATTAATTACCTTGTTCATTGAGAGAGTTCTTTCACTTCCAATAGAAGGGTATGTGACTCCTTGTGGTGATATTTGTTTGTAATCTAACAAACAAAGCTTGCCTGAAGATGAGTGCAGAGCTAAGCCACTAGTTAGCCATACAGGCCAGGCAGTGGTGGCGCACACCTTTAATCCCAGCACTCAGGAGGCAGAGGCAGATGGATCTCTGTGAGTTCAAGGCCACCCTGAGCTACAGAAGATTGATCCAGTCTAAAAGAAAAATAGAGCCAGGCAGTGGTAGCACACACCTTTGATCCCAGCATTTGGGATCTCAGGCCTTTAATCCCAGCACTAGGGAGGATGGAGACAGGAAGTGATATGCTGGGAGGAAAGAGGAATATAAGGTGAGAGGAGACAGGAGCTCACTCTCTTTCAGACTGAGGAGTTGGCGAGGTAAGAGATGGTGGCTGTGGCTNACTCTTCTGTCTCTCTGATCTTTTCAGCATTTACTCCTATATCTGATTCTGGGATTTTATTATTAAGAACAATTAGGATTTGTGATACAACTCCTTAATGGCTACTTGGTTCTTTCACCTTGCTGATTTCAAATGTAAACTAATAAATAAATAAATAAATAAATAAATAAATAAATAAATAAATAAATTTAGTCTGTCTCTTCAGTTCAGAAGGTCTACAAGACTGAAAAAAGCTTTGACGATTATTCAAAGCTTGCAAGTAAAGGAAACTTGAGTAAGAAACTAATGAATGACTGTGGTTGAGGAGTCGGAAGGTATGAGGTGGGGTCCAAAGAGAAGGTAAATAATGGATCCATTAGTAATTTGTTTTTGATGGCTCTATCATACTTCTTCCTAAAGCCAGGCCTACAGTTGGCTATTCTGTTTTGTCTATTTAAGCCAATATATTCAACTCTTAAGTCTACTACTCTTATTCTGCTAGATTTCTGTTTGTTGAAATCATTGCATTCCTTATTAAGACAGGAATGTTGAAGTACTAACACTTCAGCATTTTCAGGCAAGAGAGGAAGGGGTTGTGGAGATCCAGTGAAACTTCACTTAAAAGGATGGAATGAAACAGACAAAGATATGCAAGGACATAGGCATGACAAAAGACTGACTAAAACTGAGTCATGAAGAAGAGAACTATTCAGAGAAGAGATCAGTTTATGAGGGGTGTGAGAGGAAGGAAATAATCTTCCCTCGGATGTTTCCGTGATCACCACATTCTGATCTCTTTGGTTCCAGTTGGCCAATGCCTACAGAAAAGGTTCTCAGTAAGTATCCACTGGGAGAGTAAGTGGGAACATAAATAGAAGTTGGAGTAGGATGATGAGAGGGGCAAAATTCAAAGTTTATATGGAAGGCAATAGAAAATATGATAAGTGTCAGAGCTATGCTTTTGGAGGTTGACTCATTTAGTTGGAGGGTGTAGAAAGCAGACAGGGACTTAAAGAATAGGGCAGTGGTGAAGGTGCTGAAAAAAAAAAACAAAGGGAGCAAGAAGGAGTGATGTGAAAATGTGAAATGCTGCCTTCTCTAATGACATGGCTGTCATACTTACAAATTTGCAGAGGTTGTAGTTACCTGCACAAGACCAACAGAAGGTCAAATCAGTCAAAATTCCACAAGGGGGAGGTGCTCCCCAGGCTCCACTCCTTACTAAGTAGCTAATGATGGTTGGTAGAGGTGAATGAGGGAGAAACATTATTTTTTGTTGGAGAAAGGAAGAATAAATGAAGTTTGGAGAAGACCATATGGGGGAATATGGGGAAGTCAGAGAGGAAAACAGGCAAATAGATATTGTTATATTTCATTGCATATTTGTAGGAAATTCTCAAGAACTTAGAAAAATAAATAAGCCAATTAAAAAGTGAGCTGTTAAAGTCACACAGAGTTTTCAGAAGACAAAATATAAATAACCAATAATAACTTAAAAGTATTAACCATTCTTAGTCTTCAGAGAAATTCAAATTAAAATGACTCTGGTGTTTCATCTTACTCAGGTCAGAATGGTTAACATTGCTTATCACATAGGAGTTGTCAGCCCTGCAGTCATATACATACAAGTAACACTAAGCAGACTGAATAAGTTGTATTTATATATTTATGCATTTGTATTCAGATGTATTTATTAATTATATATTATAATAAATAATATATTCATTATTTATACTAGATTTAATAGTAACAAGGGAAAATAGACCATAAATTTGAGCAATTGGAAAATGACAAAGTTTGGAAGGTCAAAAGTGGGGTAGTAGGTATACTTATAAATTAATTTCAAAAATACAATAATGAAATAAAAGACAATTTTGGTGAGATTATAGGAACTGGCACCCCTCTTGCACTGTTGAGAGTGAATTGGTGCAGCAAGTGTGGAAATCAGTTGATAATTTCTAAAAAATTGAAATAGATTAAGCACATGATGCAAATGTACCCTTAACTGCTAGTGTTATACACAAAGGGCACTATTTTCTACTACAGAGACTCATGCTTATCCATGTTCATAGATTCTCTGTTCACAACAGCTAGAATATGGAAACAGCATAGGTACCCATCAAGTAATAATAGATAATGAAAATGAGATGTCTAAGTACAATGGAAATTTATTCATCTGTAAAGAAAAATGCATTTATGAAATTAGCATATGTGTAAATGGAGCTGAAAAACATTTTGCTGAGTGAGGTTAATCTGGACCCAGAAAGACAAACATCATGTCTCTACTCACATATGACTTTCAGCACTGAAACTTCAGACCTGTGTATTTAATTTGGATTACTTGTGAGATCCAGGAAACCATGAAGACACAATGATGGGGAGAGAGAAGAAAATATTAAGGAGAGAGGGTTGTATAACAGTCTAAATAAGGAATCTGAAATGGAAGTTTAGTTGGGAGGATAGAGCACAGGAGACAGTTTCAGGAAGGATAAAGGATAAACATGTTTTCAGGTTCATGCTAATAAGACAGGCAAATAAACATTGCAGTTTCAGGCCTGCAATACTTCCCCCTACAGTTGTTGATCAGAGTGTTCTGGAAAGTCCTCCAAAACAATACTAGATATTTGCATTCCTCTCCATTGCTTACCAGAACTTGATGGTATGACCTCATTGCAGAAAAGGGAAAGTAGTCAAAAAACACAAAACAAAACACAAACACAAAAACAAGGAGAAAGGACAGTGTTCAGTCAGCCAAGAACTTAAATTGAAAAGCTTTACATACGAATATGAGGACTCCAAGCAAAAGTCAGATAAGGCCATCCTCTTAGATGATGACATTTCCACTGAAAACAAGTTAAAAGTGTTGAAACACGACAGAGACCATTTTAAGAAATAAGATAAACTTGGTAAGCTGAAGTCAGAGGATAAAGAGTGACTCTTTAAGGATGAGGAGGCACTGAAGAGAATCAAGGATATAAACAAAGACATCAACAGATCTTTCCAGGAAGAAAAAGACCGTCCCAGTAAGGCAGAAAGGGAGAAGTCTACAAAGGAAAAGTCTCCCAAGGAGGAAAAACTGAGACTATACAAAGAGGAAAGGAAGAAAAGGTCTAAAGACCGACCTTCCAAGTTAGAGAAGAAGAATGACATGAAAGAGGACAAGTTTTCCAAGGAGAAAGACAAGGCCTTCAAAGAGGACAAAGAAAAACTGAAAAAGGAAAAGGTGTACAGGGAAGATGCTACTTTTGATGAATATTGTAACAAAAGTCAGTTTCTGGAACATGAGGACACCAAGTTCAGCCTTTCTGATGACCAACAGGAGAGGTGGTTTTCTGACCTGTCTGATTCCTCTTTTGATTTCAAAGGAGAGGACAGCTGGGACTCTCCAGTGACAGACTATAGAGACATTAAGAGTGACTCGGTGGCCAAACTTATCCTGGAAACTGCACACATGGAGAAATCAAGTTGGTACTAACCATAAAGCTTTCTCCCAGCTGGCTAGTTTTCCTAGTACTCGAAAGGACAGGGGAGGAGGAGGAATCATCAACAATCTTACTCAGCTAGAAATCCAATGGACCTCAATAATAACCAGCATAACTATTCAAGAACCATTTTCTGATTACATTTAAGGTCCAATACACAGGAGGAAACACATGCTGGGGACTGCAAATGTGGCTGAGAACTCNTGGTTGAAGAGCTCAGGATCCAAGGGTAGAAACAGCTCATATTATTTTGCTAAATAATTATAGTAGGAAACTGCCCTCTAAATTTTTATCCTTTTATCTTCAAATTACTATGGCCCTCAGACCTTTTCAGAGAAATTTCTTTGTGCAGTGGATAGTAGTTAATGCAGAAACTCGCACCTGGCCCAAGAACAGAGAATAAGTGAATGCAGAGAACTCTGCCACAAATGGGACACCTAAGGCTCAAGCACAAATGGGAAAGAAAGAGAGAAAAAACTACAAGAGACAGGAACGAACAGAGCAAATCAGTGTCTTCTGGTCATAACATGATCACTGTACATACTATCTCACAGCACCTGTAGCTGCCTGCACAAGCTCACCAGTCAACATTCCAGCATGGAATGGAAAGGGGTTCATGAATTTCTGCCCTTATCTGAGGAGCTATGGGCAATTGGTGGTTTCTGGGAACTAGAGAGTCCATTGTTTAAAGGACCTTGGCCATTGGCTTCTGGTAGATTGAACAAGTCCAATAAATGATCCCACCTCTAGATGACCTTACCGAACCTCTAGATGACTCTACCCCACCTCCAGATGCATATGTGTATGTGTGTGTGTGCCTGTGTGTGTGTATCACAAACAGGAGTTGATGTGTCATCTTAAAAAAAAGAAAGGATAGAATTCGAGGGATAGGGAGGTAAGGGTGGATCTGGAAGAAATTAAGAAGAGTGGCTGGAGGTGAATATGACCAAAGTATATTGGGTGAAATTCTCAAAGAATTAAAAAAAATACTTATTTTGTGAAATTTCTCAGTTCAAAATGTATATACAAATACTCAGTTTCATTAGGTATGTACTGTTTTCAAAGACCAATGAACTACTTATACAGTCTTCAGTGGCATGTGAAAACTCCAATTTTTCCATTATCTTTAACAATACCTTGGAAAAAGGATTTTAAGCTCCTCATGTTTATTTATTTATATATTATGATAAGAATGCATTTTTATCTTTTATATTTGTATATTGAATACTTTGCTATGCTTCTTAATCATTTATATTTCCTTTGTTTTGATATATACTATGAATTTCCACATATTAGTCTTTAAGTTGCTTGTCTTCTCTAATTTTTGAAACTTATTTTATGTTTACTTAATTTGTGTGGGGATTCATAAAACTTCAGCATTGCTCATGTGAGGGTCAGAGNATGAGTTTCAGGAGTCAGTTTTCTCTTTCCACCATGCAGATACAGAGGATCTAACCAGCCTCATCAGGCTTGGTGGCATGTGTCCTTAACAGCTATCTCATTAACCTATGTTTTTGTACTTATCTTCATGAACCTTGTAAGTCATATCATCCATGTTGCAAAGATACTGTCCTTTGATTTCTTCCTTTTGATTTTAGTACAGAGAGAATTTAATTACACAGTCCCTTTTTGTTCTTCCTCTTGTTACAACAGTACTTAAGTTCCTCTGTGTTTTTGTGTTTTCCTATCTTAATTCTTTTTTTNTTTTTTTTTTGTTTCCTTCAGATATTTTCTTTTTTTTAATTTTAATTCAAAGATTTTCTGTTTATTTTACATACCAACCACAGAACCCCTCTCCTCCCTCCTCCCACCCCCCATCCTTCCCCCTCAACCCCCCCCATGCCCACCTTCTCCAAAGCAAGGTCTCCCATGGAGAGTCCCCAGAGCCTGGTACACTCAGATGAGGCAGGTCCAAGACCCTTCTCCCTGTGTCAAGGCTGTGCCAGGTGTCCCACCATAGACACTGGGCCCCCAAAAACCAACTCATACACCAGGGATGGATCCTGATCCTATTGCCTGGGAGCCCCCTAAGCAATTCAAGCTAAACCACTGTCTCGAGTATCTGTAGAGGGCCCAGTCCAGCACCATGGGGGCTCCACTGCTATTGGTCCAGAGTTCATGCATTTCTACTAGTTTGGCTGGCCATCTCAGTACATTTTCCCATCGTGATCTCCATGTCCCTTGCTCATAGAATGTTTCCTCTCTCACAACAATTGGACTCCTGGAGCTGGGCTTGATGCCTGGCTGTGGATCTCTGTATCTGCTTCCATCTGTCTGTGGATGAGGGCTCATGGGGACTCCTCAGCTATTGGTTGACAGTTCATGAGACTCCACTAGTTTGGCTGGCTGTCTTTGTACATCTTCCCATCATGATCTCGTTGTCCCTTGCTCATAGAAGGTCCCCTCTCTCCCATGGATTGGACTCCTAAACTGCAACCCACAGCTCCAGGGAGGACCCTAGGAAGGACGCATAGACTGCCCAGCGAGGGAAAACTGGATGAGATCTACATGGGCAGACTGGGGGTGAGGGGGAGAAATGGAGAGCAAAAGATGGAGGATGAGAATGTAGGGGAATGGGAGGTTCGATTTGGAACAGGGACATAGTAAGAGAGCAAGGAAAGAGATGCCATGATAAATGAAGACATCATGGGAATAGGGAGAAACAGAATGCTAGGGAGGTTCCCAGGAATCCGCAAGGATGACCCCACCTTCGACTACTGGAAATAATCGAGAGAGTGCCTGAACTGGCCTACTCCGGTGATCAAATGGATGAATACCCTAACTGTCATCATAGAGCCCTCATCCAGAGTCGGATGGAGGTAGATGCGGAAATCCACAGCCAGGCACTAGGCCGAGCTCCCGGAGTCCTATCTTAATTATTTATGCTGTATGAGAAAACTCAGTCCTTACTGTCTTCATGAAACCTACCTAATGACTGAACCTTTCTTTCACTACTTCCTCATGGACCGCCAAATTACTTCTTAATTAACTCATGATAGATTGTGTTCATCACAAAATTATTGTAAAGTTAGGCACCTTCAGCTACCAAACAGGTATTCAAATAGAAGAAGAAAGTTTGAATTAACTCTGTAGGGAGACATGCAAACTGTTGAGATGAAAAGTATATACACACACGTGCACACACACGCACACACACACACACACACACACACACACACACACCCCAAATATGAATGATAGTGGATGAACCCAAGCTGTGGCAGATCTGCTAACCTGATATGTTTTTTCCTTCTTGTTTCTGCTAGGAACATAGATTTTTATGCAAAGCCTCCTGATTCTGAAATATTGACAACTAGTGAAAATATTTTTTAAAAAACATTGTGTGAATTAAATAAAATATATCTATTAGGTAGATTTTTCTTTTGGCCTCATTCTGAGAANTAAGAGACCACTTTTTGATGGCATTGACTTCTGGTAGGTTGAATATATAGGGACACTTATTAACTTATTACCACTGAACCTATACTGAAACAAATGCATGAAAATGAACAGTACATCTTTATTGATAATTGGTTACTAGGAGAATTCATACAGCTCACCCTAAATACTGAGCTGTTTTACAGAGGATACCATTAGACACAAGACTGCTGTGGAATAATCTTTTTGTACAATATGAATATGTATTACTCTTATTGGTTAATAAAGAGCTGATAGCCAGACAGGCCAGAGGAATGCTGGGAAGAAGGCGGAGTCTTGGGAGTTGAGTGCAGACACAGAGAAAAGCAAGATGAATGTGCCATGCTAATAGAAGGTGCCACGTGGCAGAGAGCAAATAAGAAATAAGGGTTAATTTAAAATTTAAGAGTTAGCTAGTAACAAGCCTGAGCTATCAACTGAGCATTTGTAATTAACAATAAGATGCAGTCTGGTTATTTGGGAGCGGCTGCTGAAACACAGAGAAACTCCACCTATACAAGATTACATGGTCTGTCCATCTGCTCAGTATTTGTCATTCATCTAAACTCATGTCCACAGAAATGGCCCATGTTTCTGGTACCCAAATCTCCAGGCACCTTAATCACACATTTTTAGGGTATTTTTTGTTGTTGTTGTTGTTGTTGCTGCTTTTTTTTTCTGTTGCTAAGCATTTGCCCTTAAAGTCAAGAGTCTATTTAGTCTTTGAACTGGCTCATGTAAAGACTACTGAGTGATCTTATTGGAGATATGTTCCCTGAGCTTAGAATCCAAATATTAATTCATAGACTGGACTTCCTCCTAGGAAGCCTTGATTGACAAACTCTGCTTTGGTAAGATCATGTCAATCTCTACCTTAGTCTGTGCAGACTGTTTAATATAGGTCAAGGACATAGCCTCCCAGGACATATGCCTGAGATAGATATCATATATAAGTTATAATGGGTTGAATGGTGAATTACAAAAAAATCTTTAAGTCCAAGTGTATGTGAGTGTTAACTTACGAAGAAAAATGCTATTTTAAAATAATAATATGAAAATAATAAAATAAAATAATGATATTTAAAGATGTTGTAAGGATATTGAGATGATATTGAGATTATTCAATGAGCCAGAAATCCAAGAATGTGTTTCCTTATTAGGGAGACAGGTGGCAGGAAGTCAGACAAGACAAGACTAAAAGAAGAACAAAGAGGTGATATGAAGACACAGGCAGACAGGAGTGTTATGATCATAAGCCAAGAAATGCAAATGGGCTATCCTGACCAGAATTCAAAGTCAAATGACATTTTCCCTTTTTCTTCCAAGAGGCAGGATTACATTTTTAGAATTGTTTTTCCTAAAATGGCGTCACTCTTTTCCCTCTGGAAGTGACAGTTTCTATTTAACCATTTCTAGCAAATGCCAGAGCTGGGGGGAAGACATCTAACCCAAAGCTGACATACAATCATACAGAAGGCCAAACTATGAAGCTGCTACAACATTCTTCATAGCAGAACCAGTTAAATCATCAAACACTCAGTTTTGTGTGTACACCTTTAACATTGTCTATTTCTGGGTCTATGCATAGATCTTTGTCATCCAGAATTTCTCTATCAGTATGACTCTCTGTATGTTACTGCTGTGAGTCTATCTCTGTGTACAAAGAAGCACCAATGTACCCTTGTGTTTGCCTGGTGGATGAAATCAGCGTTTTGGTATGACCATGTCTATGGGTTATATGCAAGTGTCTGACACTTATTTCACAAAGATCAGAATGAAGTTCTAACCAGGTGGTGGTGGCGACGCATGCCTTTAATCCCAGAACTCAGGAGGCAGAGGTGGGCAGATTTCCATGAGTTTGAGGTCAGCTAGTTCCAGGATAGCCAAGGCTACACAAAGAAACCCTTTCTTAAAAATACCAATAAAATAAAATAAATAAATAAATGAAGTTCAATTAGCTCCAGAAATGTTTACCCAAATATCTTTGAGCCTTTTTAAAAATCAAAGAAACTAACAAAGTTTGGGGAAGAACAACAAATTATTGCTGGGGATATTTAAAGCCTACTACATACTATACATCTCAATCAACCTTTCTGAAGGACTAGACAGTGTCACGCTCTGTGGTAGAATGAGCATCAACATCTTTAAAAAGATTTTTCAGTATCTAATGTGCATCTGGAATTGAGAACTACCATGCCCTCTAAATAGCAATGTGCCTACTATCTTCCCCGAAAATTTGTAGCTTTCTGAACTTGTTTGTGATTTTATTTTGACCACAATTCAGTGGGGAGGAAAATTTAATTAATTTATCAGTTGTAGCAAAAAGCTGGCTCTCCCCTTTCTTTTTCACAGGAGGATGATCATATCAACAGCCTCCAGATTGTCCTCTGGAAACAACAGAGAAGAAAATCCCTCAAGCCCACACCCTTGACTTCAGCAAATACAGTCTCCTTTTCATTTGTAAGATACATAACTAACAAACTATAGCTATTGGAATTCCATATATAATCTTCATAACTATGGCATGAGTTTGATAAACAGGAGGGATACATGGGTGTAATAAAGCAATTGCTTTATAAAAATGTAATGTGTGTTCTGTAGTATTCTTTACAGACAAATAAAAGAATAAAAAAGTAGACATGGGAATTGCTAACCATTGAGAGAAAAATTCTAAATAAAACAAAGACAGAAATCTTAGAATGTAGTTATTGATACTGTATTTGCTATATAGATTATTTCATATGAAAACGGTTTTAATCCCTACCCCCCACAACTCAGTCTCTGACTGCTTAATTGGGTGAATATCTTCTGAAGCAGGTTACTTGATGATTGTCTGACTGGAGTGGACTCTGATGGGCAAGGTGGCATTTTTGTACTCTCAACTTCTAGATCTCACTTTACTCCAGGATGCCCAAATGTTGTAGGTTCCAGACTCTTTTTCATCTCCATGAGATAGAAAAATACTTGTTATTATCTATGCCAAAGAAAAGGTTCAGTACCCACTCTTCAAATAAATGAATGGATGCCAATGGAGAGTTGTATCTGTATAAGAAAGTAATGTGATTTTTTTTTCTCAATGGATAAGAAGTGAACAAATTTATGGGAAATCTTTGTTTCCTAATATGTCAGAATAAAACTATACCTTTGGAAAAAGTGTATCTTCAAAAATTATCAAGAGGATAGAGATTGAAATGGCCAGCTGTGCATCTGTGTTATTTGCTGCAATCCAATACAGTAGAGAAAGCAATACATGTAAAACAGACAAAAATCCAATATCATTGTTCTAATACTAAAATGAATGAACAGTTTCATTATATGCTTCTTGGGTGGTGAGTACCTGGAATGGCATAGTGGCTTTGTAATGTGTCCAGTTCACAAAACTGAACTATGTTTTAGTTCCCTTTGCCTATTTATTTCTAATTTAGTTGAACACACACACACACACACACACACACACACACACACACACACACCTTAAGAGGTTTAGAAGGTGAGAATAAAGAAAGAACTTGCAGAAAGTCGATATAGGTCAGTGCCTGCTGCAAATAATAAACAACTTTTTAGACAATATGTTTCATCATGATGCTCTAAAATGAATCCACACCAATCATTCCAGTTGCACTGAATCATCTTCAGCATGTTTTACTCTTGGTCCAAACAGTTCTATAGTCAAATCTACGGGAAGATGAGGAACCTGTTGGTGAACGTGTAATTGAAAGATGAAGTCCTGAGGGAATATACATTTTCTGATCTGGACACAGCCATGTCAAGAGACCATGCCATAAACCAATGAAGCAGCACAGCCTCCTCCACATTGGTGAGGCTCAGAGGGTTGTCAAAGTGTTCCTCTGGTCCAAATGCAAATGTTGTCAATATGTGCAAAAACAAACAACAGCAGATTACTCCTCCCAGATGGTTGCAGCCTGAGATTGCTCACTTACAGAGATCTCCTACTGAGACTAACTAACCCACCCTTACCTCCATGCTGTACATAATAATTGCACTTAGGTTCTGAAATGTTGTGAAGTGCCCCTATGTCAGAGTGCACATCTGCCCCATGACCCCCTGACCCAAGCTCTTCTGCATGTGTGTGTGTGTGTGTGTGTGTGTGCGCGCGTGCCTGCGTCTGTCTGTCTGTCTGTCTGTCTGACCGACTGTCTGTCCTTTCTTCATTTTCTTGCTGATCCAGTCAGATTTTCAGGACCAAGTCATATAGGTTGAAGTACAAATCTCTACATTATATTGAAATTCATGCATTACACAATTTGGAAGCTTGTAAATAGAAAGAGGCCTAACACAAATCAACACAATTTTGTGAGAGAAGGAGAGAAAAGAGGGTAGCTTTCTCTGCCAGATACCATTGTCACTGTTTTTTCCAACTTCAAACTTGCCTTTCAACTTCAACTGGAAATTGTATATGATCAAACCATATAATGGATCCATTACATTACATCATTCCCAGTGGTTTTAATTCAGAATGAGCTGTGACTAATAAAGAAGTCATTAGTGGAAGTAGTTCCAGANGTAAAAAATGCAAAGATAAGTTCACAGAACTGATTGCTGGTTATCTGGAAATGGTTCTTAGATTTGATTAGATTTAAAGACTTTAATTTAATCTACTGCCATTCCCAAATGAAATACCATTAGTCTATAGCATGCACTAGCAAAGCAGCTAAACAAACGATCCTCTGTTGACATGTGTGGTTGTTACCTCAGCATATTTTAGTGAATATAAGTTATATAATATACTTTGTTTGTTGCTTTAAAATTTACTGGAGACCTTGATCTGGTGATATATTGTTTAAGATATATAATATATCACCACGCCTTGAAATAAATTTGGGCTTAGGGCCTTAATTCCTAGTTCATGTGCTACTTGAGAAATTTTTGTGACTTAAGTAAAAGAATGGGTCTAAGGAGCATTTATGACTTAACTAAAAGAAGATCTTTTACTTAGCTACATGATGAAGAAGTCTTTATTTTTAACTCTGAAATTTTATCTTTTTTTTGAACCTTATTGTAAAATTTTGCAAATTAAAAATATCACACACATAAATGAGTAAGATCTGGTCTATTCATATCAATAAGTATCTATACAGTTAGAATAGCCATTCTGAAGCTCTGGAGCTTCACAGAGGATTTTACACTATTACTACTGAATATACATTTAATACATTTATCAATCATAAAAACTACAAAATCCATGAGAGTTAAAACTACAAAAAAAAGTAGCTTTACATGTCTTGTCATATTTTCTGTCCTTTCCTGCATTAAGTCCTTCACATCTTTCAATATTTAGGCTTTCCTATTTTCAGTCTACATATAATACTGCACCCACATGTACGTTTATTTCTCTAAAATAAACCTAATCTTGCAAGATGACAAAATAACAAAAGAATTTTTTATCCAAACTTGTAAGTTAAGAACAAACTTAGAACATCCATTAGGAAGGGATGGGACCCTGGAACTTGTGGCAGAAATAGGTAGGAAGATGTGAACAAAATTAAAATTCTCCTTGCCTCTTAACAGAGAAGAGAACCTCACCTTTCAGTAGGATTCCTAGATACCCTACGTTCTTATGAGACAGCAATGTTATAAGGCAATAGTTACTATTTACATTATCTTTCAGACTTGCTGCTTTAAAATATATAGTAAGACCCAGTATCAGCATACCATGGATTGTGAAGTACCCTAGGAAGGTGCAGTAATTACCAAATATATTACAATGCATCTTAAATGTTACATGAAATCTATTTGTTGAAATATACCCAAAACATATTGCATAAGAGATAAAAACATATTGGAAAAATAAAACTTTGGAATTATCAAATAAAACTTGAACTTATTATATTTTCCACATTCTTTGGGTTGGGTACTAATAACTTGTTTGGTTAGTTAAGTGAAACACTGACATCAATATGGCCTATATTAAATTCAAAATCTCTTATGTTATAGTACACTGCTTCTGTATACTATTGAGGAGGGTATTTACAATCTTCATGAGGGTATTTAGGGTTCAGTAAAGAGTTATAAAACACTAGAAGTATATTCATCCTTACGAAGGAAAAAAATAGAAAAAATGAGTAAGAAACATCTTTATTTGCCCTATCACATAATTAAGGATTCAGGGTAAACTATCACACTGAAATTTGCAGAGGCAAGCATCAAAGAAGACACAGGAAGTAAGAGTTGAGGATCTGGATCAGAGAAAAGTAGATACCATAATATGATAGGAACAAATAAACATTGAAATAATCTATGGAAAGCTTGTGTGATATGCATACAGCTTGTGAGCTTTAGAAATAGGTGGATCACTACATTTCTTTAGACTTTTCCTACTAGAACTAAGTCATCATTCACCAGCTCATGTCTAGCAGGAAAGTCAAATGTAAAACAGCTTCCACTTGGTATAGAATAGAGGGAAGAGACTGTTTAGAAAGTTCTCTAGCAAGTAATGTAATCTCAGGAGGAACAAAGAACTTTTGTCCTATTCTGCTCCTGTTCCAATCCACACTTGCCCTTCTACACATTATATATAT
>LZPO01098811.1:0-16519 GCA_001675575.1 Neotoma lepida | reverse complement strand
TATTTCATTTAGAATTATGAATATTTATGAAAGAAGTCAGACCAGCAGTACTCTCAGATGGGTTGGAAATACTATATTCATACCCCATATCTTAAATACTTTCTGAACTTTTATCTTGTAGAGCACAGTTTAGGAAAGCTTTCATTGAATATTTTATAATCACTTCCACATAAAATTCTGTATTTATCACCACTTGGATTACAACTCCATACCACCCTCTAGAACTAATACCACAATTGGTTCATTGATAAACACTTCATCAAAGTGGTTCTTAAACTTTGATTGTTATCAGAGATACTCACTTAAAAGATTCAGTNAAAGTACCAAGACCCCAGCCGTATGTTTCATTTTAACAGATCTGGGCTTTCATGTTCTTTATTTGTTTTCCAGAAAATTCTGAGCACATCAAAGTTTGAAGTAGTGATTTCTGAGTTCTTACTGTATCATGCTGTGTGAGAACACAATGAAGGATACATCTGTAAAATGACATCAGCCCCCCTGGTCATGAAATCATAATCATTCAACTGTAACACATGCTTGCTTTCTCCTTACTCACTAAACAAAGATATGCAGATACTTTCTCTAAAGGAGCTGAGCTGCTTATCTGGCAATATACTGGATCTATTCAGAGTTGGCACCCAAGCCTTGCTATCAGACAAATGTGACTTTGAATTTCTTTTCTATGGATATCTGATTATCTTGGGGAAGGACACTACTGGAGATCTGGGAGCCAGTTTCCTCCACTGTAAAGTGGAGTGATAACACTATCTTACATCATTATTGATAATAACAAAGCAGTTTAGCATATCCACATTCCTTATCATCTCTGGCATAGAGCAGCTCCTCACATAGCAATGGCTATTACTGAAAACATTCCTTTCACCCTCTTATGCCACATAAAGACCAGAGGTTTTTTTTGTTTTTTTTTTGTTTTTGTTTTTTAAATAACTACTGTTTATCAACTGATCCACAGCTAACAGATGCAAGGAAGTAAATGAAGACACTCCAAAGTCGTATGACCTTATAGAAGTTGTTTCCCTTCTTGATTGTTTAGCAGCTGTGCAAATGCCACAGCTAATCCTTGTGACTATCTGAGAGAGCATCCCATTGAAGCATCCATGTGAAAATACATTACAAAAAATAGCTAATCCAACCCTAAAAAGAGAATTTAGCATTTTTCTGTACTTACCAGAAAAGTTAGCTCCCGTGAGAAGCTTGGTTCATTGCATGTGTATTTATAGTATGCCCCCTAGACATCGAACCTGCCCTTTTAACTAATCAAACTTTTTACGTGAAGGAATCAGACGTAGATCTACATATTCTGCTTTGTAATACCTTAAATGATGTCAAGAATGATGGTATATGCCTATATTCCCAGAGTGTGGGTGGTAGAGGAAGGAAAATCAAGAGTTCAAGCCCATCCCCATCCACATAACAAGTTTAAAGCCAACATGGGCTACCTGAGAGCTTGTCTATAAAATAAAAAAAAATAATAATAAAAAGAAATAAAAAGAAAGAAAGAAATTCTAGTGATGCTAAGGCAAGAGTACTTTGTAAAAAGCAAACATTCTCTACCCCAAATATGATTACAGGAAAGCTGATAAGAAATTCTCTCAAGGAATGATATTCAAACCTGTTTATCTCTAATTTCTCCCACAAATGACCCAACATCCATAAAGAAAGTAGAGGTAGGAAAAGTGATAGCTTAATGGTGTCACAGTGACCCATTGTTCTTCAAATTTTNGATGGTCTTTTAATAAAAAACCCAGAGCCAGATATNAAGGTGAAAGCTGAAAGATCAGAGAAGCAGAACAGTCATCCACTAGTTCTTACCTCTACGAAATCCTCAGCCTAAAGAAAGCAAGTTCCTGTTTCCTTACACCTTTCTCTGCCCAGACGTCACTTCCTGGGATTAAAGGCATGTGTACTAGGATTAAAGGTTTGTGCCACCANTGACTGNCTCTGTTTCCAGTGTGGCCTTGAACTCACAGAGATCCAGAAGGATCTTTGCCTCCCGAGTGATAGGATTTAGGATGTGTGCCTAACCTCTATGTCTAATCTAGTGGCTGGCTCTGTCCTCTGATCCTCGGTCAAGTTTATTAGGGTATACAATATATCACCACAACCCTTAAACTTACAGTTTCTAAATACAGAGACTTTGTGTATTAATGACCCATATAGTNAGTAGGGCCAGGCATGATTGTATTCTTTCATTTATTTTCAAGCTCATGATAGGACTGTACTTTGCAACTCATTTGAAAGTGGGTGAGATTATGTGACACTGATTACTGAAGTATGAACAGAAGTAACAATGTCACTCTTGGTGAAGGATATAACCTTCACTGTGCCCTACTTCACCACAAAAATAAATAAATAAATAAATGTGTTAAGGAGGAGTTCCAAACTTGGGTNGCTAAATAACTATAATGAACAAAGTCCTCAGCCAACATAAATAGACAAAAAAGAAACCACTTAGCATGTCAATGATGAAGCATGCTTTAAGTAAATGAGCCAAAAAGTTGCTAAGTGTTCAGAACAGATAGTTTGCAAAAGAAGTACAATTGGCAAAAATTATGCGGCCATTGGGGAAATGTACAATCAAAATTACAGGGATTCCAACTCATGGTGGAGAAAAAGAAACTTTGCCTTCTATGCTGTCCCATAGCAATTTTCTCTGAATTGAAGTATTTCCTCCCAGTATTCCCTCCTGGAGGGAGAAGGACTTAAAATCCCAGAAAAACTGAAGCTCACAAGACTCACTTAACCTCTTCCTAAGATCACACAAACAGGAAAGATTTTCTGGGGAGATGAGGGTCTTCCACCTTCCTAACTTGGCAGTTAGGAAGTTATGCAGGAAGCCCAGAAATGCAGCATTCATGTCATCATCCATGCTGAGGTATGCATTTTGGTGATACAGCTGCCCTTGAACCATCCATGATCCTGCAAATAACCCTTCATTCAAAGTCCTGTAAGTAATCTCAGTCAACTTTCTACTTCTTCCAATTGGACTTTGGTGAAACCCTTACTTTGGGCTGTTGTTGGTGCTGCATCTGGNTGAGCAGACTTTGTTTATATCTCTCCAGAAAAGGTAAGATTATACCTGTTCATAGGAAGGTAAATTAGTATTTACCTTTGGAAAACAGCATGGGAGCTTTCTTCAAATACCTAAATATAGANCCATATAAAAAAGATACTTGCAAACATTTATTGTGGCCCTAGTCACAATATCAAGACCTGGAACCATCCTAGTTTTCCATCAGTGGATGAATGGATAAAAAGATCTGGTGTACACACACAAACACACACACACACACATACACACACATACACACACGCACACATGGGCATACAGTGAGTATTATTCAATCATAAAGAATTTATTTTATTCACAGGAAAACAGAAAGAATGGAAGATCACCATGATAAATGAGATCATCCAGAAATGTATGTATTTCAGTTTTCTTCTCGTATATGTGTATCATGGAGGGAGNCAGAAAGCAGAAATATTAACAGGGAAAGGGAAGAGGAGGAAAGGAAGAAAGAAGAGAAAACTCAGAGGCAAAAGGGAGAGTGGACATGATCAAAGCAGATTATATGGTTGCATGGGAATTTTATAGTGAAATGTATTGATTTGTACAATACTTAATAATAAAAATTAATTAATGGAAAATAACAATGTATTGGTTATAATTAAGTTAAGAAATTGTGGTTTGAAGACTATTGTTGATGTTGCCATAGACTTTGTAACTTAGAGTAGAGAAAGTCNTTTCTAGGATTTATAGAGAACAAGAAATAGTGATTGGGCATTAGATCATTAGCCAGTCCAAAAGTGTGGTTGGTGCTGAACCAAGAAAGATNCTGGAAAACTACAAACTTAGTCTGACTTTAAGAAGCAGAACAAAGTCTAACTATAGTCATTGTGATTGCATGCTGTGACCAAGGCAAAATGAAACATGAAGTGTTAAGATTAAAATATTGTGTTGCATAGGAGTCTCACAGAAAAAAATTGTTCTCTTTTTTGCAATGATACTACCTGTATAATTCTTTGGACTGAAAACCAAACTACTGTTGAAAATGTGTGGTCTTTCTGCCTCCTGAAAGCTCATAGGCAAGATGCTTATGTGACATGGAAAAGAAATGTACCAGGGCCCCTGGAAGAGGCAGAGAGAAAAGAAAGATATAAGAAAAAGTGTGCATGCAATGACTTTAGAATCGTTCCAAAAGATACAAAAAACTGGAGTTAAAGAAAAGAAGGGCGAGTGGAGAGAGAAAAGTGGAGTGCATATGATCAGGAGATGATGTTCATGCAGAAAAAACACTAGTGATGAAAAGAAGCTAAGTAAGAGAGGAATTAAAGAGATTCTTAGACACNAGCATGCTTTTCTGATTAGCTTGAAGATTTTTTTCTAAGTAGATGAACACAAGTGACATAATGCGATTCGTAAATAACCAGATCACCTACTGCAGCACAAACTGTATTTTCAGCTGACTAGTTCATAATAAATAAATATTCAGCAAAGTGCATGCTACTTGAGATTGGGTCATTTAGAAAGTTCCATTTCATTAAAAGTAAGTTTCATTTGCTTGACAAAGGCCACTAGCTGAAACGTCAATTGCCTGTCTTAATGGATGACACCTGTAAGTAAAATAAACATATTTTTAATGGAATGGATGGTCACAACGACCTTATCTCAAGATAGCATACCCTTTGGTGAATATTTATTGCTGAATTAGCAAGACTCTAATATGAAAAGACAGTGTTCCTCTCCATTACCTTTTCTTGCTACATAAAGGCAGACATTTTTAAGTGCCCAAATTATTTTCAGAATTTACCAATTATTGAAAGAAAACAACACATAATGAACTATATTAATAACTAGAAATCAACCTGCTAGTCTGAATTTTAAGTTTTAATATGATAATATTTATGATAGTATGCATGCAGCTTTTTAGGAAAACTATTTTCTTTCTATGACTGACACCTTATCAGTACTTATTAAATAAAATACATTTTACAACATTGTAGTTAGTATGAAATATATTTTCAAACAATAATAATCAAAACCCAAGACTATTGCTGATGTGGAACTAAAATGTCAAGCTGTCTCCTTCAAGTTAAGAATAATCTCAGTGGGACTATATGTGTTTCACTCTTAGCTAGAAATTATTTCTATTGGATCTGTATAGAAGGTCTCAACTGATGACANGAAGAAATGACACAAAATACACTAAATTCATTAAATTTAGTGAAAATTACAACAAACTAACAAAGGAAAGAAAATTCCAGATTTTCAAATATTTGAAAAATGTTTAGTTACATTTATAATACCTAATATTTTCAAATTATGAAGGATTATTTGGATTGAAAGACAAGTTACTTTTGAAAAATGTATGATCATTCTGCCTCCTGGAAGCTTCTGGGTGAGATGCTTATATGAGTTGGAGAAGCAAATGGGCCAAGGGCCCTGCAGGAAGCAGAGCAAAATGGAATATATACGCGTGCCATGCCTCTGAAATTGTTCTCAAGAGATAAAAGAATAACTGAAACTAGAGAAAGGAAGAGAATGCATGGTTCAAGTTTTATGAGTTTACACCAGATTGTAAAAGCTCAGNATTTTACAAGATTCATATCTCATGATGTCTGTAGAACAAGTACCAGATCCTGGGGACAAACTGTAAGGTTGCTGTGAGATGTCTTTCTGTATGCTGTGAATATGGGTTGCTCTCATTGGCTAATAAATAAAGCTGTTTTGGCCTATGGCAAGGCAGCTTAGAGGCAGGCAGGAAATCCAAGGAGAGAGAGGAAGAAGAAAGGAGAGGCAGAAGAGATGTCAACGTGCCACCCAAGGAGCAACATGCCAGCAGCCAGGTAAAGCCACAGCCACGTGGGAACATATAGATTAATAGAAATGGGTTGAGTTAAGTTATAATAGCTAGCTAGCAAGAAGCCTGACTCATAGGCCATACATTTGGTAATTAATATAAGCCTCTGTGTGTTTACTTGGGACCGAAAGACTGTGGACCGTGGGGCCCCCCAGCTGGGTGGGACCTGAGTAAACTTACTGATAGGTTTCTCTGCGGGCGCAGCAGAGTCAGGCCAAGTGAGGAAAGGTCAGGTTTAACTGACAAACTTTCCAAGGTGATTCCCGGCCCCACAGATAGGAGAACAGGGCNAAGGACCAGAGGGAAGAGAGTGTCTAGTCTCGGGGATGCTGCTTAAATAGGCCGAGGGAGTGGTCTTGGCCTCTCTGGGGAGGAGCGGTGTTTGGCGGGCTCTGAAGGGGCGGGTTCAGCAGCTTGTGGCCCAGTGCCAGCCTGCAGAGGAGCCAGGAGTCCGAGCCGCTGGAGGTGTGGGTGGTGCTGGGGGTGGAGCCTGAGCCACACAGGAAGCTGCATCTGGAAGACCCCCGGTAGAAAGCAGCTCCACCAGTTGCCTGGTGGCTGGGAATTGTCCGCCAGACACCAGGGGCTGAGGTGGAGCTCCTACCAAACACCACTACATAAAGTCTTCTTCCAGGATCTATCCCACGCTGCACAGTACCTACAGGTGCCACTTGCCCACAGTCACAGCGCCTCTCTTCCTGGGCTCATTTTCCAGGGTGGCTAGAACCACCTGGGGGAGAAATTTTAGGGTCTATAGTCAAGCTTCAGTGCCTTTTTCCTTTCTGAGAATTTGATAGATGAGTACTGTATTTACATTACTTGCCTTCTCTCTCCTCCTTCCAACTGTTCCTTTGCCCCAGTCCTTTTCAAATTCATGGTCTGTTTTTCTTCAATTATTATTGTTACATGTAAATATATTTTTTGTCATATTTATTTGTCAGGGTTCCTTAAAGGAACAGAACTGATAAAAATGAATGAATATATATATTCATTTATTAGAATTTTATTTAAATATTTATTAGATTTATTAGAATGGTTTATAGGGTGTGGTCCAGCTAGTCCATCAATAGCTATCTTTTGATGGAAAGGCTGATAATCCAATGGTTCTTCAGTCTACCAGGCTGGATGTCTCAGCTTCTCCTCAATCTGCATTGTAATTCCAAAGAAGCTAGTTCTAATACCAGTTAAGGGATGCCTCAGCAACAGGGTAATTGAGCTTGCCAGAGAGAGTGAAGGCAAGCAGGGAAAAAGTAGAACTTCCTTCTTCCATGTCCTTTTATGCTTGTAATCTTGTAATCTTCCATGTCACCAGAAAGTGTGATCCAGATTTACGGTGGGTCTTCCCACCTCAGAAGACCAAGTCAAGAAAATCACTCACCGGCATGTTCAAATGCTTGGGTTTTAGTTGATTGCAAATGTAGTCAAGTTGACAAACAAGATTAGCCATCACAACATATAAATATATAAATATAATTTGCTGAATCTATTTAGTATTGCTTGTATGCATATGTTTTTAGGGCTGACCACTTGATAGTGAGTAGCAGATAGAGGGCCCAACTGGGGATCCCCTGGAATCTAGAGGAGACCCTGGTACTGCCACTTACTCAAACCAATATATTTTTAAGTGCATTGTAATACTTTTCTGATTCCTGCAAAGAAGTACAGCTCTTACTCCTCATCAAAGAAGCTGATGAAGACCATTACATACAGTTTCAAATGGTCCAAATGCAGAGGATAATTAGCCATTGGGTGGCCAGCCCCGGTTGATAGATCTACAATAAAATTCCCACAGAATATGCCAGAGAATACGGGGAAAAGACTGCAAGAATCAGAGTACCAGGAATCTGCTGAGAGGTGGTATCCTCTATATGTGACAGGAAATCTGCACCCATGAAATCTCAATAATATGGTTACCTAAATGAGATCTGAACAGTGACAACACCAGTCAACATACCAACATAGATGCTGGAAATCTCTCAAGGTTCCACTCCTAGATGAAGAGNCACAAGTAATTTAGTGCNCTTTGTGACCAGTTACTTTCACCATTGGTCATATAAGACCAGTCCTATTGAGAAAGGAACTATTAATGACAGGAAGGCTAGTCAATAAGGCATGTTAGGAACAAAACTGGAAACTTACTGTTAGAATCTTCCCAATGACTCATTTTGGTAATCAATCAAAATACATTCACCTACTCCTAATGCCCACAGATGTTTGATGTCATTATTTCCTCCCAAGGTGATCTCAAGCCTCTTTACAAATGCAAGATATAGAGGCTAAACTTNGGCTCTTCTCACTCCTTCAGTAGAGTTCTCTGGATCTCAAATCATATAGCTCAGGTGGACTCTGAAAGCATGCTTCACAGCTGTAAGCTGAGCTTCCGGGGTCTTAGTTCCAGCTTCTAATTTACTCTTCCTATCTCATGATAAATGATCACAGTTTTCTGAATCTGCTTCCTGCCTACCAAAATTTGAGAGGTCCAAAAGCCTCATTTCATTTTGTAATCTCTGTCTCTTTTAATTCAAGGTGATGGTGCCCATAATAGCCACATTCTGTTAAAACTCTGTGTGACTCCTATGGTTTCATTCTACTAGAAGAAAATCTATACCTGTGAATGCCTANTTTGGTAGTTTGCACACTCACCACACACAGAGGTCTAAACGCCTACCCTGGTATCTCAAAAGTACATCCTTGACNTTAAAGGGGGATGTTTTCCCTTTGAGACATGACTTTGTATGCTCCTGGGGTTTAAATAAAGTTTTTCATCTATCATCTCATTTTCATTACTAAACCAAGAGTTCTCAAAATATGGCTCAAGCACCCTTAGAGTTCCCAAGACATATGGAAAGAATCTATGAGGTCCATACCCAATTCATAATAACAGCAAGACATGATNCATCTTTTTTACTTGTAGAACACATTAGAATTTTCTACTGTCTGTAAGACCTGTTATGTTTTTATCTATCACCAATCAAATCAGATATTAAAGAAATCTGAAAAATATGTTAAAAATGGTTATATTATAATCTNTTTTTGAAAATGTCATTTTTTGAGAGATAGAAAGAGAATGGATTCATCACAATGGGAGGGGACATGGGGAGGGATTGGGAGGAGTAGAGGTTATATTATGTTAAAAAAGAATCTATTTTCAATAAAAGGGAAAAGGCATTCTTGTACAAATATAGTATTTAAACATGTCTGTAGTGGTATTTGCTCTGCCCATGACCTTGGCTGGAGGAGGTGGTGCCTCTTGAAAAGTGACTTCTTAAAAGGAGAGGAGAGAGGAGTCATGTGTTTCCTTCTTCCACTTCTTGTTTGTTTGTTTGTTTGTTTTGTTTTTTTATCCTGGCATGATTGGACACTGGAAGGCCTGGGAGTTGAAACTAGGTCCTCTGGAACATCAGTCAGTGCTCTTAACCGCTGAGCCTCCTCTCTCAAAAGGTACAACTCAGGAAAGATCGATTACAGACTCTTAATGATTTTCAAAGATTGTTAGGAAGCATTTCCAACTTACAGACTATCGTTGGGATACTTAAGATGGAATANAAAATTTGGCCAATAGCCTAAAAGGGGACAAGGACTTAAATAGTCCAAGAGAATTATCAGCTGAAGTTGAGAAGGAATTGGCCCTAGTGGAAAAGAAAATACAAGAGGCACATATGGATTGTGTGAATGTTAGAATTTCTAGCCACTCCTCCAACTACATGACCGTGTATGTGCTGTCCAGTAGCCAAGCAAAATGCTTAGTCATCCTAAGGCCTTACATCCTACGTAATCTGTGCACTTTGTGATCACATAATCTGCACTCAGCTGATCACGTAATCTAGGCACATGCATGACATAGCTACATAAACCCATATGTGCATTGGGGGGGGGGCTATAAAAGCTGGTTCCACCTATTTCTTCTCTATCTTCCTGCACAGTCCATTCCATAGGCCTATGCACACCGTTTCTATTCCTTTCCGTTAATAAACTCTTATAATGGGTTCTGTTGTGCCTGGTGGCTTCTCTCACACGGTAAACAGTACCACTTAATAAAAAACAGTGAATCCAGAGTTTAACTGCATTCTGGTCATATTTCCCTCCAGACATTCCCCTACAGGGATTTTGATGCCAAGGGAAAGTATTATATTAGAATGGNTATTTCTCCCACATAAACTGATTAAGAAGTTAAAGACATATGTGGAAAAGATCTCTGAATTAATGATTTTAAAAGGAAAGTTAAGACTTCNTCAGTTGACAGAAATGAACCCAGCAGAAATTGTAGTACCTTTAACTAGTGAAGAAATTTCCTCTTTATGGAAAGATAATGAATATTGGCAAAGAGCTTGCAGTAGTTTTTTGGGANAGATTAACAATTGTTATCCCAAAAGCAAGGGAATAGAATTTATAAAAAAAAACTGAATGGGTCCGTCCTCACATTGTACAGCAAGAAACACCACCTCCTTCGGGCCTTATAGCCCAACGTCACAGGCAGAGTAAATACCACTACACATGTCCTATCATTTTAGATAAGTTAATGGACATTTTAAATTTCTCAATTTAATCTCTATATTCAGTAACAACAGCACACATATAAAAAGACTCTCAACACAATCAGGCATTATAAGAAAGTAAAGGGAACCTGAGAAAAATTATTAAAAGTACCTGTTTTGTTTACAAAAAGCCACACTTGTTCAACATGTAAATTGCATCAAGTAAAAATTAAAGATTCCGTAAGTGATGCAAAGAACAAATAGAAAAATAATACNTAATAGACAAAACCAAATGTCTCTGTACAGAACCTCATATCAGAGAGTGTGGCACACAAGCCAGCAGTTCTCAGCAAGGCTCATTGTGNAGTCACACCAAGGGTTATTTGGTATGATAATTGTCTATAGATAAATATGAGGACCATAAAGAACCAAGGAATTCAAACCAGATGTGGCAGGAGCCATCTGATTTTCTCTTCTTTTGACTGAAAGCTAGCTATACGCAGCCTCTCAACTGATTACAATTATGATTAGANCCCCATGCAAATCCCAACAAATCAGATTAGAAGAAAGGGCAAGTGCATGAAGATTATATTTTATCATGTCAATTCTGTTGGAAATATTTTCCTCAGATATTGAGTAGTTAATGCCATTTTACTATCCAAATGAAAACAATCCATAAATAAGGATTTCCAACCAAGCCAAAAGCAAGTAGCTGTAGTTAGACAGTCATCTTGACGGTTGTACCATATCTATTTTAAAGTTATCGCCAAAGAAGGACTTCTTTTTGTTAAAACTTAGGCTTTAAAACCAGACATAAGACTGCTTCTCCAAGTTTCAACACTGCTAGGTGAACACTGAGGGCCATAGCTTCTGGATCATTTTGTACCTTTAGAAACTGCCTGTCACTTCCCTTAATTCCTTGCTCAGTCATTTAGAACAAAACACAACACAACCAAATCTCAATCCACTCTGCCAGCTCAACAAAAGGCTTTGTGTGGGTGTGTGCAAGAGAGTAATTATGAGGTTTTTATTTCACTAATTATTCTTCAGCCTTTGAAATGTNAGTGGAGGTCAAAGTAACAGCCAATGTTTTGAACCAGATCTGAATGAAAATAAGGAAGCCACTGCAGGAATAACAAGGAGAATAATCAAGAGTAAAGTAATTTGACACTATGAATGACAGAAAATGAAGTTCAAGGTCACAGGAACTTCAGAATTTCCATCCAAGAAATTTCAAAACCCCCAATGTCATACAAAATTTATTNTGCAACTGTAGTAACATTGACTGCCTTCTATATTCATCATGGTGGTGCTCTGGACATGTATAAGAAGAGAATTAAGTAATGAAATTAATTTTAACTATTTTTTAAATTATAGAGAGCATTTTCTTTGAAGTTGCCACTTTTAGAGACTGTGAGTTTATTTGAAATACTGTACTTCTTGTAACGTGGATAAACTTTCTGGAGAAATTATGTTCTTATGCTAGTTTATGTATTANTTTGAGGCTAGGTTCCCCTATCTGATTAAAAAATCATTTTTATACATATTATATTGGGACATGTTTCTAACTTCCACAGAAGATAAGCACCCCCTGTGAGGAAAGAATGTGAGTAAGGCAGGTGAATTGATTGATGTATTCTCGGCTAACTAATATGCATGAATAAGTGGANTTTCCTTTAATAAATTATCCCAGAAGGTTACTAGATTTAGGTGCAGCTGATTTCCATGACCCCAAACCTTGGGACCAGCCAAGTTTACACAGTGAAAGCAAACCAGAATGGAGCAAAGTGATTCCATTCATTTCAGTCAGGCCCATGACTGATACCCAGTGTCATGACCAAATTGATCACACAATGGTCTCCATCAATCTTTGCAACAGGAGAATTGAGGAGATTAGTTGTACTGTGGCCTGTTCATTGTACCTTCCATAGATAACAGCTCAATCTGAGAGGAGAAAGAAGAGTAAGTTAATTAAGGAGACAGGGTTCCCTCTGATAGCTTCCTTTTCCAAATTTTGATGGGTCTAAACCATCCCAGCCCTGTTTCTTCAAGTGCTTTCCCCAAGCTCACTGCCTCACCAACTAACTCTGACTCTACCCTCAACAAGACCTCCTCCCACCCAGCGTTAAACTATATGTTTGCTAATTTGAGAAGCATTAACCTACCTACTAACCATTTGGGGAGTGACTGAGTTTTCACTATTAAGCAAAGTTGTTTATAAGATCTGAGAGATTNGGATAGTTTGAGATCAGAATGGTACTCAGGAAGAATAGACTGAGGTTTCTAGAAAGTCTGACTTCAACCCTCACATTCATTCAAAAGTGAACTGTACCTAAAACAAAAACACTCCTTGAACAGTTACTTCAGTTAGCCCACTTCCTGCTACTTGAGCCCAATGGGGTTCAAATGTGAGTCACACATTGAGTTTCTACAGTAAGAAAGCAAAACAGACAGGAAACATTTATATTAATATACCCCTTAACCCAATATAAGCAAAATATTGTTCAATATTAAATCAATATAAAATATGAAAGAAATGGATTACTATTTGTGAGCTAGTGCTTACTAATCTTACTAGTTGTACTAGGACTTCGACATTGAATTATAGTTCATTCATTGAGCTTCTATTGGTCAGAATTAGACACAAGTCTAGCATTCAAGAGATACATATAACTGAGTGCTAGCTCAGCGATGAGGATCATGGCTTAACTCATGCTCCCTAAATCCAATGTGTGTTATTCAGGGAATCATGCATTTTTACCTATTCAAGTGTGTTTTGATACTAGACTGAGATTTATTTTATGTCATAATATTAATGTTGCTTTTGTGTGTAAGTATATGTGTGTGTCTGTTTATATGTATGTACGTGTCTGTTTACATGTGTGTATATATGTGTGTATGTGTCTAACTATATGTGTGTATGTGTGTATATATCTGTTTATATGTGTATATGTGTTTGTGTGTATGTGCATGCATATATATATATGTATGTGTGTATATGTGTGGGTGAGTGTGTGTGTGTGTGCATGTCTATGTGTGTGATCCAGTTTCAAGCATGTGCAGCAGTGTACTTACACTCTGTTAACTAAGCTATTCCAAGTGAGTTCTGTCTCTTCCAGCCTACCAGGTGAGGTAAATACTTCCTCTTAGCATATTTTCCAGGCTTATCCCTAGATCAAGGAACTTNCCATGAATCCCACTGTGTACTTGATGATATAAAACTTCTTCTCTAATCCTCATTTCTTCATCTGCAAAAAAAAAAAAAGGCAAATAGCAATGGTCCCATCACAAAGTTGTCATGATGATGCATTTAATCTAGCCCAGTACCTGGCATGTAACGGGTCAATAAATGTTTATTGTTATTTCCAGTCTCTCTTCCACCTAAATAACAGCTGAAGAGAAAAGGAACCTGCTGAAAACAAAGAAAAGCAAAGAAACAATGACCCAGGATTGATTTATAGACATGATTTACAAGAGGATAAGTAAAATGACAAGCTTTTACATCAAGAGTACCTAATGCCCAACACTAAACAGGATGCCAGACAGCTACTGTCTTTTGGAATAAATTTTGTTATTAGCTAAGCTAGAATAGGCAATAGTTATACATAAATAAGTAAATAAATAAACTTAAATTTTAGGAGATGAGTTTTAATTGGGTCATGGGCTGAAGTTATGAAGTGGTTCTCAGGGACCTCCAAAAGGTGGGTCTGTGATGGAAGTTATCCTATATCCTTTTGGTGGCCTCGAAGGTAGATACAACAGGTTAANAAAGCACAGAGCTTATAGAGAAAGTTGAAAATAGATGCAATATTTCCAGCTGTTTTCCATCGGTCAATACACAATTAACAGCTACAATGGAAGTCTGTCTTCCGATAAGCCTGGAAAGCAGGCTATGAAGTAGAATTTGAAAAGGAGAGCACTGTTTAAGGCACCTGCTGATATTCTGTATGTCTAAGATACATTGTGAGATATTTCATGAAATCTTTCCTCCCAAGTATCTGGCTGTGTTGGTGAGTTACAGAATGCATGGGAAGGACCAACAAAAGGCGAGTGANAACATAGTGAAATCACTGACCTCCATATGTTCCAGGCAAAATTTGAAGGTCAGTAAAAATTATAGATTTGTTTCATCTAATGCAGTGGTTCTCAACCTTCCTAATGCTACAACCCTTTAATACAGTTCCCCATATTGTGATGACCCCCGACCATAAGATTATTTCATTCTTACTGCATAACTGTAATTTTGCTGCTATTATGAATAATAATGTAAATATCTGATATATAGGATTTCTGATATGCAACCCCTGTGAAAGGGTCATTTGACGCCCAAAGGGTCATGACGGACAGGTTGAGAGCCGCTGATCTAATGTCTAATGTCTTGTTAGTGCAGTATTGTTTTAAAAGTTATAATGTGCTTTTAACTTTCTATATAATTAGCATTTAGTACCTTCACAGAGCCTGGAAATATCAGCCATATGTTTCCATTAAGCAGAGAAGTAAACTGAGTCCTGGTAACTGGTAGGTCAGTGACTGTCCTCCAATGTGTCTAATATNGGGGGTGCCACAGAGCCCTCAAATATGGCCTCTTTATGTAGGCCAACCCCTCTCCAGTGCATTCATCCACACAGTAAATGACCCGAGCACAGGTTCAATCTGCTATGTAGTGACACCTCTCATTTACCAGTTCTAGCTACACAGTTTCATGGAGTATTTCTTACTCTGCTTTGAAGACCATAAAAAAGATAATAATTTTTTTCCTATCACAAATATTTTAATTAAAAACTCTTAAGCCTGTAGCCCAATCCTGGTTCTTGGATATGTTTTAAATTTTACTGATTATTCTTTGACCTGATATTTTTATTTTGTATATTATGTGTAATAATCAAATAAACATTTTAAGAATACCAAATTCAGCCCCTTTCCTTCCATACTTTTGGTCCTGTGCTAAATTTTGCTATTTTGTTTGTTTGTTTTTATTTTTGGATTTCATACATGAGTACTGTTTTAGTGTCATTTCTACTTCCCTTTTCCTCTTTTTCAAAACTTCCTGTGTTCCCCCAATCACCCTTCTCAAATTCATGACCCCCTTATATGAGTGTGCGTATGTGCGTATTTTCTCTATATCGTACTGTAATAAGTCAACATCCCTTCGGAAACTTAATGCCTATAGTCAGAATTTGTACAGGCATGCAGCCAGAAACTGCAACTTCTCTTGATCACATGGCCCCTGGATGTCAGCCTTCACCTTCCTAGTTCAAGGCCTCTTTCTCACTCTGCTCCTTAGAGTTCAGGACCTCTCTAAAGTAAATCCTAAATAAAACCTCAACTTTGGCATCTACTTTATTTTAAATTCCACAGAAGTTGAAACCCAATCACTTAACAAGACCCTGAACTTTAGAGAATTTCTTCTCCTGGAGCAGAATCTTGATAAGAAGAAAAGCACATACCCTGTATTTGGACATGGGGTAAGAGAGTGCCAATGTACGCTTCCTGATGATAAAAATGTGTCACTCTGGGCTTTGCTCACATGGGGCAGGGAGCATGTAAAAAAATAACCACAGTGTCTATTCATCCTTGTTGACAATATAAAATTACTTTTTAGAAAATAGTGTTTTTTCTTAAGGGTAGGAAGAAGGCAAAAGGAAAACTAAAACCAGTTTTATTTTAATTAAAATGATTTTCTTTTTTNGCTGCTTTTAAAGAAACACCACAAATTTTTTAAAAGATATGGTTCTATCTTAAACAGATATATAAATAAATCCTAAATGCATACACATCAATGAAAGTTCCAAAGATCTAAAACCATGTTAAATGAAGGACAAAATCGGATATATAACATTTTCTTACTTCAAAATATACTGCAAAACTACAGTAATCAAAGAAGTCTGAGGATGGCATCAAAACAGACAGATTGACTAAAACCCACATACTGCCAGTATACTGATCTTGATAGAGAGGTTAAGAATACACACTGGGGAAAGGCTAGACTCTCCAATAAACAGTGCTAGAAAAACTGGGCATCTAAATNCAATGGGATAAAATTGAATCTTTATCATGTACTATAAATAAAACCAAGTTAGAGTGACACAGAACAACTGAATCCAGAATATTCCTAAAGCAGTGCCAGAGGTAACTACCAACCCCTTGTGTTTAACCCAGAAA
>LZPO01098810.1:0-16544 GCA_001675575.1 Neotoma lepida | reverse complement strand
GATTTATAAACATTCCTACCTTTTCAATACTGCAGAACAGTTTCAGAGTATTGGTATTAGTCCTCTTTAAAGTTCTGGTAGAATTTGTCACTGAATCCATATGGCCCTCTGGTGTTTTAGTTAGGAAATTTTTAATTAGTGCTTATATCACAATGAATTATAGGGGTCTCTTTACAAAATTTATTTTACTTNTATTTAACTTTTGTAGGTTTTATTAATCTAGAAATGTAGTCATTTTTTAAGGTTTTCAAATTTGATGGAATATGTGGTTTTCAGAGTGTTCATATGTGTATCTGAATTTCCTCAGTGTTTGTTTTAGTGTGATCTTTGTAAAACTCTTCTTTTATTAATTTGTACTTTTTCTGTCTTTCTTTTTGTTAGTTTGACTAAAGCGTGGTCTATATTTTAATTTTTCAAACAACCAATTCTTTCTTTTTTCTTTTTATTTGTTCTTCTCTTATATAATACATCTGACCACAACCTCCCTTTCCTCCAGTCCTCCAAACTCCTCACTCCCCTAGATCCACTGCTCTTCCCTTTTCCTTCAGAAAAGAGCAGGCCTCCTCAGGATATCAACCAACCATGGCAAAACAAAATGCAAGATGTTAGGAGTCCCCAAAATAACCCAAGCTAAACAACCACTGCATGTATGCAGAGTACCTAGTGAAGTCCCATGCAGGCCAGTGATTGCCTCTCCATTCTCTGTGAGCCTCTAGGATCCTGGTTTAGTTGATTCTGTGGGCCACAAACAGCCAATTCTTAATTTCATTGATTCAAATGATGACTTCTTTTGCCATACAGAAACTTTTTAGTTTCATGATGTCTTATTTATTAACTGTTGACCTTACTGCCTGTGTTAGTGGTGTTCTGTTCAAAAAGTCTACTCCTGTGCCAATGAATTCAAGACTATTTTCTACCTCTGTCCATCAGATTCAGGATACCTGTTCTTATATTGAGGTCTTTGATCCATTGGGGTTTGTGCAGGGTAACAAGTATGGACCTATTTTCATTCTTCCACAGGCAGCCATCCAGTTTGACCAGCATCATTTGTTGAAGATATATTTTCCCATCTACACTTCTGCCTTATTAAAATTTAGGTGTCAATATGTGTATGGAATTATGTCTGGGATTTCCATTTGATTCCATTCAACAAAGTGTCAGGTTTTATGCCAATATCATGCTGTTTATTAATAGAGCTCTGTAGTACAATTTGAGAGCTGGGATATTGATACCTCTAGCAGTTTTTGTTTTGTTTCTTTTATTATTATTACTATTATTATTATTATCATTATTATTATTATGCTATATGGTTTTAGCTATCCTGGATTATTTTGTGTTTCCATATGGAACTGAAATTTATCTTTTCATGTCATATAAAGAATTTTGCTGGAATTTTGCTGGGAATTGCATTGAATCTGTAGATGGTTTTAGGTAGGATGTCCATAATCACTATATTGATCTTACTAATTCATGAGCATTGGAGATCTTTCCATACTCTGGTATCTTCTTTAATTTCTTTCTTCAGTGTCTTAAAGTTTTTATCATACAAATCTTTCACTTACTTGGTTAGATTTAGACCAAGCCTTCCTCCCCTCCCCCACCCCAAGGCTATTATATGAAAAGCTATTATATCCCTGGTTTCTTTCCTGGTCAATTTGTCACTTATCTTTAGGAAACCTATTGAGGTTTGTATATTAAATATTTTTCCTGCTATATACCACCTACTAAAGTTAATCAAGATAACAAAAGTAATTTAAACAAAAAATATTTGTTTCCTGAAAGTGTTTGTCAGCTGTAGGACTTATCTGGTGTAATTTTTAGAGTCACTTATGTATACTATCATATCATCTGCAAATAAAGAGATTTTGACTTCTTCCTTCCTACTTGTATCCTCATGATCTGCTAAAGTTTTATTATTGCTCTAGCTAAGACTTCAAATACTATATTGAACAGGTGTGGAGAGAGTGGATGACCTTTTCTTCATTCTGAATTTAATGGAATTCCTTTTATTCTTTTCCAATTAAGTTGATGTTAGCTATGGGCTTGATGTAAACTCTTTTTACTATGTTGAGATATGTCCCTTGTATCCCTAGTTTCTCCAGGACTTTTACCATGAAGGGTTTTGCCAAGGGCTTTCTCTGCATCTAATGTGGCCTTTATCTTTCTTTCTATTTACAAGGTAGATTATATTTGCTGACTTACATATGTTAAAACATCCCAGTACATCTGGAAGGCAGGATACTTGATCACAGTGGATGACCATTTTGATGTTCTTAGACTTGGCTTGCAATTATTTTATCAAGAATTTTTGCATCTATGTTCATAAGGGAGCTTATTCTGTAATTCTCTCCTTTTGTTGAGTCTTTAGGTGGTTTAGTGATCAGGGTAATTTTAGCATTGTAAAAAGAGTTGGGAATTTTCCTTCTGTTTCTATTTAGTGGAATAATTTCAGGAGTATTAGCATAATTCTTCTTTGAAATACTATTAGCATAATAGTATTAGTATAATTCTTCTTTGAAAGTCTTGTAGAATTCTGTGTTAAAACCATCTGACCCTGGGCTTTTTGTTTGTTTGTATGCTTTGTTGTGGTGGTGACACTTTTAAATATTGCTTCTATTTCACTGGTAGTTATTAGTCTGTTCAAATTATTTTTCTTATCTTGATTAACTTTAGTAGGTGGTATATAAAATTATTCATTACTTTTGGATTATCCAATTTGGTGGAGTACAGGTTTTTTGTTTGTTTTATTTTAATCTTTTTATTCATTTTACATACCAACCACAGATTCCCCTCTCCTCCCTTCTCCAGCTCCCCCTCACCCACCCTTATCCCCTACTCCAACAGGGTAAGTTCTCCCATGGGAGGACAGTAAAGCCTGGTATATTCAGTTGAGGCAGGACCAAGCCCCTCCCCTCTGCATCAAGGGTGAACAAGGTGTTTGACCATTTAAATTAGGGATGAGGAGCAATAGAGGGGAGGGGATGGGGGATGAGAACATGAAGGAACGGGATGCTTGAGCTGGGGGAGGGATGGAGTGGGAGAGCAATGAAAGAGATATCTTGATAGAGGGAGACATTATTGGGGAAGGGAAAAACCTGGTGCTAGGGAAATTCCCAGGAATCCACAAGGACGACCGCAGTTTAGGCTACTAGCAATAATGGTGAGGGAGCCTGAACTGGCCAACCCTGGGAATCAGATTGGTGAATACCCTAACTATCGTCATAGAGACTTCACCCAGCAACTGATGGAGTACAGGTTTTTAAACCATGTCCTTATGATTTTCTAGATTTCCTCAATGACTTTTGTTATGTCCCCCTTTTCATCTTGATTTTGCTAGTTTGGATCTTCTCCCTGTGCCTTTCAGCTAATTTGACTAAGGGTTTGTCAATCTTATTGATTTTCTCAAAGAAACAACTCTTTGATCCATTGATTCTTTGTAGTGCTTTTGGAGGTGGGGTTTGTTTGCTTTTATTATATTGATCTCAGCTCTGGTTATTTCTTGACATCTAATCTTTTTGTGTACTTTTTCTCCCTTTTGTTCTAGAGCACTTAGGTTATGTGAGAACTTAGAACTATGAATTTGCTCCTGAGAACTGCCTCATTGTGTCCCATAAATTTGGTTATGTTCTGTATTCATTTTCATACAATTCTAAAATATTTTAAATTTTTTCTAATTTTTTGTCTCAACCCCTTTCATTCCTTAATGAGTAATTCAGTGTTCACGAGTTTGTAAGCTTTCTGTCCTTTCTGTTGTTGATATTCAGTTTTAATCCATGGTGGTCAGATAGGATACAGAGTGTTATTTCCAATTCCTTCTTCCTATTGAGAGTTGATTTGTGTCCAGGTCTATAGGCAATTTTGAAGAAAGTTCCATGAGCTTCTGAGAAAAAAGATATATTATTTTGTGTTTGAGTGAAATGTTCTATGAATATCAGTTAGGTCCATTTGGTTCATAATGTCAGTTTACGCTAGAATTTCTGTTTGGTGCTTATTGGTGAGTGTAGGGTATTGAAGTCATACACTCTCACTGTATGGGGGTCACTGTGTGATTTTTTTTCTCTAGTAGTGGTTTCTTTTATAAACTTGTGTGCACTTGTGTTTGGTACATAGATGTTTAGAATTGCAATAGCATCTTGATGAAGATTTCCTTTGATGAGTCCATAGTGTCCTTCCTATTTCTTCTGATTAGTTTTGGTTTGACATCTATTTTATCAGATATGAAAATGGCTACACCAGCTTGCTTCTTGGATCCATTTGCTTGGAATATCTTTTTCAATCCTTTTGCCCTGAAGTGATATCTATCCTTGATGTTAAAGATGGAGGAACTCCTCACTGTCCTGCTCTGTCACACCGTCAACTCCACCCATTCTCACCACCAAATAGGCTGCAAATTGAAACCAATGAGAAGAGATTACTCATTAAAGGAAATTACAAAAACATGATACTGAAATCCTAAGCACAGTCTCAATATGCAAATAATTTTGTAAAAGAAACGCAATTATATTTTTAATGACAGATTCACTGTAACACAGTGATATTTTGCAAATTTAATACCTCCTCTCACAATAGACACAGGTTACCTAGAGAGAAATTCAGTAGTTAAAGTGGGCCCTTAGTCAAAAGGAACTCATAGACAAGTATAGAACATTCCAACCTAAACATTAAAGAATTCTTGTTCCTTTCATCAGTCGAGGGCTATAAATTCTGTCTCAGTAGTCATCTCTAGTGAGCTCCCTACAACAATGGTAAGAGTCTAGACTCTCTGACCGGAGATGGATGATAAGATTGCAGAGTATTGGTGACTGGGGTTATCAGAATGAGTGGGCCTCTCTACTGGAGAGGGTNTACCCAAATGTGGCACCAAACCACAGGTATAAGACACATGTTCCTCAGCAAGTAGATGACTCTCATTTGGTTTCTCAATAATATCCCTTCTGATTGGAGGGAGATAGAATCAAAAAAATTTTAATTTTCATTTCCCTGGTGGCTAATGGTTTTGAAAACATTTCAAAATTAGGTAGATATTTAAATTTTTATTTTGAAGATTTTCTATTCAGATCCGTACCTTCTTATTTTGTTTTATTAAAAAGTACTTTTAAATTATTAATGGATAATTTCAAACATTAAAATAGATCTTTTGTTCCTTTTATTGAAAATAGCTTCCTTTCTCACAAAGTATACCCTATTTACGGTCCCTCCCTCTACACCTCCAAGTTCTTCCCCGCCTCCTCTCCCACTCAAATCCACTCTCTTTTGGTCCCTTATTAGAAATGAACAGGCTTCTAAGGGATAATAGTAAAATAAAACCAAAAATATACTAAGATAAAACAAAACTAAAACATCAGAGTTGAACAAGATAAACATACAGAAGAAAAAATGAGCCCAAAAGTAGGCACAATAATCATTCGCACAAATCAAATTCCCCCTATCTTTGCTGGATCCACTCCCGCAGAACCTTCAGAAACACTCCTACACCAACCTTAATGGCCCCTTTGTTGATTAATCTAGTGGTAGTAGTGAGAATATGTGTGATATGTGAGTAGGGGTGAGAAGAGTTGCTCCTATCCCACACAGCATATGAGGAGGGCAGAGTACAGCTTGCAAGATTCATTTCTGTCCTCTTACCTAGATATGGAAATCAGGTCATTTGGTGTAGCAGAAATTACTTTTACCAATTTAGCGATCTCTTTGTCCTTTTAAAAGAAGCAACTCAATGATTTGAAGTTGATGAGTCAATGTGTTTTATTGGGGTTATTCACAGGAGTATGGTTTAGTGGTATCATATATTGCTTGTATGTGATACTTGAGGATTTCATGACTTCCACTGATAATCTGCTTTAAGGGCTTCCTTTTCTCCTATAAATTTATTAATATGTGTTTTCCCTTTCTTTTTGGTTACTGTGACCAAGGGTTTTATTTACATTATCTATCCTTTCAAAGAACCAATTCTCATTTTTAAATTTTAAATTCTTATTTCAATTTCATTCATTTCTGTCAAATATTTATGGTTTCTTTCCATCTCTAAATTTGGACTTTGTATTTTTTTCAAGCAATTAAAGCGTATTATTATTCTTTATTTCATATCTGTCTGTTTTCTTGTTACATGCAGTTACAGCTCTAAACCTCCCTTTTAGGACAGCTTTCATTACATACCATAGATTTTGGAATACCGTTTTAATCCATTTCTTTCTTGATGTCTCCAGTGACCCTATTCACTGTTCAATAAAGGTCTTCTGGATGAATGTGGACTCTAAGTTTACTGTTTACTACAGATATCTGCACTGGCTTAGTAATTTCATTTACAGACCTTGTTTCTTGCATGAAAAGCATTTGCATACATTATCATCATTGTTTTCTTACATAAAGTTCTATACTGGGGATTCTGATCTGCATTCTTACCCAGGCTCCAGGGGATGACTTTTGGTGGAAGGATTTGTTTTGTTGATGTTTAGTTTCTGGAGTTCTTTGCATACCTGAACAGTAATCCTCCGTCAAATGTATAACACACAAAATATTTCTCTTACTCAATAAAAATTTGATTTATATTTTATTATATAAAAACTTTTTTATTTTATGGGGCTGTATATGTTCACTACTGGTCGTATTTTCTGAGTAATCAATCTAATTTACAAAGTCCTTAACTATGCCTGTGTCTTTAAGGTTACTTCCTGCATCTAGTTCTATTAGTTGCAGAGTTTTAGACATTCCCGGAAAACATTGGTCTATTTGGAGTGTTGTGTTTGGGTTTTATTTAAATGCAGTATGAGACATAAGGATTTTTTTTCCAATCCTATATAAATATATCTGTTTCTGTTAGCATCATTTGTTAACCATTCTGGCTTTTCTCCAGTGTTGTNAGTTTGGGCATCTGTTTCAAAAGCAAGTGGCTGTAGTTGTGGGAACACATCTCTGTATCTCCTGTGCTATTAGAATATACTTCTGTTTTTCTCTCAGCAACAAGGTGTTTTTGTTACTCTAGTTCAGTGATATAGTTTTATATTAGGTATGGTGATACCTTAGGCAACGTTGTTTTTATTTGGGTTTGCATTGGCTGTCCAGACTCTACTGTGCTTCCATATCAATTTCAATATCCTTTTGCTGGTTCTACAAAGAATTTCACTGGAATTTTAATAAGAACTGCAATGAATTTGCAGAGGGCTTTAGGTTTGATGGTCATTCACATTATGAATTATTTCAATCCATAATCATGAGAGGTCTAGAGAGGTAGAAATCTTCTATGTTCCTCAATGTTTTTCTTCATTGACAAGTTTGTTCATTGTAGAGGTTTTTCACTTCTAGTTAGAATTATTTCAAGCTGGTTTGATTTTTTTGAAGTTATTTTGGATGGAATCTTTGCCTGGTTCCCTTATTGGTGTGGTTGTCATTTATAAAAGGAGTCTGCCTCCAGGCACATTGAAACACATTATCTGTCATTTTGTCTTGCTGATTCCTGTATTCATTTTCCCTTTGATCTTTTAAAGTTATATTATAGCATGTGATTGGATCATCATATTTTAGTTAAAATTCATTGGTGATTTTTGCTTTACTTAATCTGTGTAACAGGCCCCCCAGACCTTAGTGCAACTCCATGATTGGAGTGCCATTTAGACTGTAAAACTTAGCATGTAGACAGCACCACATGCCAAATCTAAACCAAAGGCCTAATCCATCAAAGTCCATATACTTCTAGGAAAGCCTCAAAATGTACTAACGTATTAAACTTGCTTTTTTAACTTCTGTAGTTCTGCTTCTGACTGTTATTGTTAACTGGAGTATGTCAACTCAGAAAAAGATTTTTGTGCTTAAAAGCTCATTCTGGTAAAGGCTCAGGATATACTGCAATCCGGAACACCCAGTGTACTCACTGGTGTCTAATTGACTTTCTATTGGCTTAAACCAGTGTCCAAGCAGTTGTATCTGGTGAATATCCCATGGCAATACAAATTTTTCTTTTGGTATAATATTTTGTTTTGTTTTGTTTTGTTTTGTTTTGTTTTGTTTTGTTTTGTTTTGTTTTGTTTTGAGGAGCCCTCTTGAAGCCCATTGGGTATTCCTCTGCAACATTTCCTGTTAGGTTTGAGACAGGCTCTCTTACTGAACTTGATGTACACCATTTCTCATAGAGAGGCTGGCAAGAAACCCACAGAATCTGCCTGCTTTCCCTAACTTCAAAGGGCTCGTGTACCATTTCCAATTTCTTGTCTTGGCTCTGGAAATAAGAATTCAGGAGTTGCTTGTATTGATATATTGATGTCACAAACACTTCATCCACAGCCCCTGGTCTTGGTGAGAGTTGTTTTTTTTTTTTAATTTACTCATACAATGTATTTTGATCACATAATTCCCCTACATAAACTACTTCCAGATTCCCTGAAGCACATGTAAATTCATATTTTTCTCATAAAATGTCAAAGTCAACACTAAACTTTCTCTCTCTCTCTCTCTTTCTCTCTCTCTCTCTCTCTCTCTCTCTCACACACACACACACACACACACACACACACACACACACACACACATGCATGCACTAAACCAAAGAAAACTCTGGAGTCCATTTGATGTTATCCAGCTATGCCTGAGCATTTGTGCCTTTCTGGATGGTAGCTGATATACACAATGCCATTCTATTGAATACTGATTTTCTCTCTCTTGGAAGCTATTAATTACTAATAGCTCCCTGGGTAAGNGTGGAACTTTGTACTCATTTCCCATGATCCCTGCTGAGATTCAATCTATTTGAAGTTGTGTAGATTTTTGGTATGCTATCTCCATTTCTGTAAGTTCATTTTTAAAAGAACTGCATAAGTACAATTCTCCAAACAAGAGTAGAAACACATACACAGTGTAACAAAATTAATTTTGAAATTGTATCAATATTTCAAAATCCATACCAATGCAAAATATCTGAGATTAATAGTTGTCTTTTTATCCTATATTCTTATATTCCCCTAAATTATAACAAACATCCATACCCCACCAAATAACCAAAGGCCACCCACACCTGCCAACTCTTGGGAATGTTGATGTCATTTTCTCTAAACTGCTTCCTGCAATCTGTGGAGGAAGCATCTTTAGGTTCCCAGAGAGAAAACTTAAGATAATGGTCAAGTCCTGGGAAGACTAGCTATAATCTTTATTGATATATATCACCTGTCAAGATTCAAGAGGTCTCCCTTCATCAAACCTGATCCATATTAACTGGAATGAATTCACAGCCTCTTGTTTTCTGTGGAAACAAAAGCAAAGCCTCTTTCCTAAAGTAACACATCCTTTAATTTCTTTTCTAAAGTTGAGGCATTCCTAAAGTAGATAAAGCAATTTAGCAGTCCAGTTCACATCCCATGTCTCCTAGCAGCTGTCTTTTTCTTCTCAACAATCAAAAAATTCAAAATCAACACAAGAACATACAGGATCCAGACTCTGTGTATTTTACATCTCTATGTGACTTATTCTATTTTATTACTTTGCTCTTTAAAACTTAATTTTTTAACTATTCATTTCTTTCTATGACTATGCTTTTTTTTATTTTCTTAAGCCTACACACATTGTTAAACACACTGTAACATGTTTAGAAGTTTTCTATCTGGACCTCTTTTATTGTGTGTCTTTTAGCCTTTTTGTCTGCATGAGCAAAAAAAAAAAAAACTGCTAAGCAGAGTAACTTGGGACCTCCACAAGTGGCTTTGTTGGCAGGCTCCACTAACTTCTCGGGTCATGAAAGCCAAGCCTAAAGCTCACAGCCCAATTGGAGGTGCATGACCAGGAACTGCATTCAACCTCCCAGCTATGGAATGTCAGTGCCCTGCACTGTAGCAGTCATTTTTACTTTATTTTTTTGTTTCTATTTAATGTGAAAAAGGCTGTTTAAATGCTTTGCTGTCAGCAGGGTTTCTTAAAGGAGCTTAAGTATTCTCAAGCCCTACATGGAAATACTGGCCCCACTGTGGGTGTAAAAATGTTGTTGTTTGTTTTTGCTCTTTTGGGGGGCCCACATCCCAGCTCCCAAATGACTTACACATGAAGGCTTATTCTTAATTATAAATGATTGGCATTAGCTTGGCTTGTTTCTTGCCAGCATTCCTTCACTTAAATTATCACATCTATCTTTTGCCTCTGGGCTTTTTCTTCTCAATTCCTGTATACCTTACTTTGTTTCTTACTCCATGGCTTGTTGTGTAGCTAGGTGGCTGGCCCCTGGAGTCCTCCTCCTTCTCTGGCTACTTGGTTTTTCCTTTCAGATTTCTCCTTCTATATATTTTCTCTGCCTGCCAGCCCAACCTATTCTTTCTCCTGCATTGCTATTGACTGTTCAGTTTTTTATTAGACCATCAGGTGTTTTAGACAGACATAGTAATACATCTTCACCTTGTTAAACAAACACAACATAAAGAAAAGTAACACACCTTAAATAATATTCTACAACAAATGGCTCTATCAGTTTGTGCACCCACCAGCAACAAATGAGTGTTACCCCTTACAAACAGCNTCCCTAGCATCTGCTCCTGTTTGTGTCATTGATCTTGGCCATACTGATTTAGATCATATAAATTATCAAAATTATTTGGATTTCACTTAGGACTACAGATCTGCAACATTTTATATGTTTCACAACCATTGCTAGACTCATCACTTGAGAACTCTCTGTTTAATTCTATATTGCATTTATAATTAGGTTACTAGTTTTCTGCATGTCCTGTTTTGTTTGTTTATTTGTTTGCTTGTTTGTTTGTTTGTTTGGAGATCTTTGGATATTCTAATTAATGACCCTCTGTCAGATGTACAATTGCTAAAGATTTTTGTCCATTCTACTGGTGCCTCTGTGCTTGAGTGATGGCTTCTTTTGTTATACAGGAGGTTTTTAGACTCATAAGAATGATTAATGAATAATTCTGAAAGCTACATCTCTCTTGGTCAGTGCCACCTGAGGTTTGGTGGTCCTGCATGTTATAAGAATTTAGGATGTGCAAGTTATGAGGAACAAGCTAGTAATCAGCACTTCTCCATGGCTTCTGCTTCAGTTCCTGCCACCTGACCTGCTACAGTTATTTCCTGAATTCAGAGGGATGGACTGTGAAGTGAGTCTGTAAGCAAAAATTAACCTTTTCTCACCAAATTCTCTTTGGTCATGGTATTTTATCCCAGCAATAGCATTGTAAGAAAGGCAGAGTATAAATTTATATGTCATGATTCAGATTAGTGTGGAAGTTCCTCAAAAATCTGAAAAATCAATCAACTTAACATCTAACTATACCATTCTGAGGCACATACTCAAAGGACTACATCTTACTCCAGAGTTACTTGCTAATTCACATATGTTGCTTCTCTGTTCATAGTAGCCAGCAATTTGAAAGAGCCTACCCATGCATCATGTTAAAATTGACATTTTATCATGTATGATTTTACTCGCAAAATAATGTTTTGTAATACCTACATTTTATGATGTAATTCACAGTTCTTTAAGTAGAGTAAAATTTGGACATGGGATATAATGGTAAGTAACAAATAGCGTAATGTTCACTGCTCAAAGAACAACCAGACTGAAGAAGCATCTTGAAGTTAATCATTTCTTAGCAACAAGAGAGGAAGTTTGGCTCTGAGGACATCATGTTATTGAGATTTTGGTCTCTAAATCTGCCGGACAACAAATTTATGGTCCTTATAATGAACATTATATAAAATTATGAGTAGAAAATATCAAGTCAAATTTGGACTGCTTATGAACAAGTTGTTATGATGTATAGAATAAGAGGTTTTGAAAATCCAAAGAGGGTCATAGTGCAGATATGGAAATAAGAAGAATGAAAGGTCAAGGAAGAAAATTAGCATGTACCAAGCATCCAGATGTAACCAACTTTAATCAGCAAATAATTAAAATTACTTTGAAATTTCATTTCATTTCAGTTGCAATGGGCAAGATTAATGAAAACAGACATGATAAGCTGGCTTGGATACAAATAATGCACAACAGTTATTAATTGCAGGTGGGAGTACAAACTAGTATGGCCTTTGTGGATTCAGTGTGGAGACTCCTCAAAAAATTAAAATAGATTTACCCCAAGGTCTATCTGTATAAATCAGAAGCATATACCAAAAGGGCTCTACATCTTACCATAGAGAAAATTATTCATCCTTGTTACTTCATTCATATTTGCCAGAATAGTGGCAAAAACATGACCATCATCTGATGTAAAGACAGGAAACTCTAGTATTTTTACACCATTGGATAGTATTCAGTTGTTAAAACATAAAATTTGCCAGTAAATGTGTGGAGATAAAAACAATCATCCTGAGGAANGTAAGCCAGACCAAGAAAGAAAAGCATTACACATTTCTCAGAAATATGGATGTTACTTTTTATGGTTTGGATATGTGTATTTCATTTAGAGAAGTCACAGAGGCTATGTGTCTAGTAAGGGACCAGGGGGACAAAGATGATCTGCCCAGGAAGGATTTATAAAATGTAGAATTATAACAAAATAATGGAGACATTAGAACACAAATATTAAAGGGGTGGATGATGGGAGGACTGAACAGAGACAGAAATATTGGGAAGGATAACTAATGATAATGCTGAAAGAAATGATATGAACATCTACTTCTGTAAAAGCATCCCAAAATATATACATATATATATATATAAGGTATTTAAATGAAGTCACCATACAATGAGAAAAACTAGACATCTAAAGCTACCAAATAAAACCCCCAGTACACAGAATAGAGTACAATTTTTTGAGTTTTTAGAGTATTGCATAGAATCCCAAATAATACAGGCCATTTGATAGTTTACCAGCTACAACTAATGATAAAACACTCTTGATGATGATACCACACTTATGGTGTGTAACATAGAGAAATATCAATGATAGACAACTGGAAGCTTCATTCATACTGGCAAGTTTCCTGAATATCTTGAAGGTGCTATGTGTGCTATTAGAGTAGACAAGCAACCATCAGTCTAATCCAGCTGTAATACAGCTGTACAAAGCTACAGTAATGATCTGCCTACAAAATGTTCTCACTGGTTAACACAAGAAAGAGTGGATAGACTGTTAGGGGAATCACCAATCCATCTGTAATTGGATTTAAACTACACTTCATGATAGGGAATTCATAATTGATATTGTTTATGTGGCCAAGAATCTTAGACTAAAAGTCATGGGATCTAGGTGAAAACATACTACTATTATTCGACTTAAAAAAATACTATAAAAATGACTCCTAATAACATATTATTATATCTATAGTTCAGAGTGTCACTCAACCCTCTTCAAAGAAGCTTCTTCGTGCACTGGATGGTAAATAGCACAGAGATCCGCAACAACAGAAAGCAATGAAGTTGGAAGTCTCAGTCTTAAATGGGATGAATGGGATGTCTTTATCAAACCCCTTCCCTCAAGACTCAGATCTGTGTGAAGAGGGAAACGGAAAGATTCTAAGAGCCAGAAGTGATAGACGACTTTATGAAACTAGCACTCTCCACATACAGCAGGACAGACACACATATGACCTCACAGAAACTGTGAAAACAAGACCTACACAAGCTCAAGCTAGAGAGAATCCAAAACAGAAGGAAAAGTGGGCACAAAGTCCTATCCCTAGAAAAATATAATTAAAGGCATTTTGTGGAAAAATATTTAAAAGAAAGATTGTAAAGCCCGTAGCCAGGAAGCTCTTTGTAGGTGGCAACTGCTAAGAGTAGGGAAATTGGTTTCTTCAATGGAGTGAAACAGGGTATATCAGCCTCACTCACTGACTCGCTCAAAGGCGGACCAATGATGACTAGTACAAATTGGACTCTATGTTTTCTACAATCTTGTTTTTCTTTTTGTTTCTTTGTATTTATTAGAGAGAAACAACATGAGGTTGGGTAGATTGGAAGGGAGAAAGGTTTGAGCAAGAGTTGAAGGGTGAGGAAGAATATAATATAAAGAGTAAAATCCTCAAAGAAATAAATAAGTAAAAATGATGGAAAGATCAATGCAGCACACTGGCAGGTCACAAGCTTCCTGACACTGACAACCTTAAACTTGTTTCTACCATTTGCCTTCATCAACTTTTAAAATACGCTGGTCTAAGATTGACATTTTCTCAACTATCTACCAAAGAAATTTAATCTTACAGTTACCCCTTCAACTCTAAATTTATGAATTAGTTCTAATACCAGTTGTCTGAAGTAGATAAAGCATCTACATCTACATGAGAAAGTGTGCAATGTCTCTAAGATACTTATTGATCTTTGAAAGGTAGACTAATAGCAGACACTTCATTCCTTAGAGCAGAGGTTCTCAACATTCCTAATGCTGTGACCCTTTAATACAGTTCCTCATGGTGTGGTGACCCTGTATCATAAGATTCTTTTCATTGCTACTTCATAGCTGTAATTTTGCTACTGTTATGAATTGTAATGTAAATATCTGTGTTTTCAGATGGTTCTGGGAGACCAATGTGAAAGGGTCATTCCACCCCCAAGGGGGTTGCGACATCCAGGTTGAGAATCACTGCCTTGGATTGTTGTTTTAAAAGTCATTGAATTATTTTCTAGGATTAGAAGATTTTGAGTATTCCATATTAGGCTCAATACTGTGTAAATAAATAGCAACAACATTTACAATATGAATAAAAATATAGAGTCCAGCTGAATTTGTAGTGTAGGAGGAAAATGTAAACAAGGAAATAAGGTATATTCACTCTGGAGATATTAGAGCGTAGAATATGAGGGGAAGAAAGTCAGATTTACATGAAAGAGGAAACCAAATAACAGTTCGAAGTGGTAGAAGCACAGTTGGGAAAAACCTTACCAGTTGCCAGTTTCAGTAAAATAAGAGGATCCTATCGCCAGACACAGGGATCTAGGACTTTCTACATGAGAGACAAAGAAAGGGAAGAATTCGTGTTCTCTTATGCATTCTCAAACAAATGAAAAAAAAACAACAGCAAAAAAACAAAACAAAAAAAAAACTTGCTACTAGGATGGGTTTTACAAATGCTTCATGAGCAAGGACATAACTAGAGGGGACCATGGGCATCACTGCATCTGATGGTAAGTCTTTCAGAAGATTCATTGTAAAGGGTAGAAGCAAAAAATTCCTTTAATTCCTTGCTAATTGTTCAGATCTGGAGACTGCATTTCCTTTCATTATTTCCAATCTCTTCAATTTTATCATGGTGACTCTAGAGATTTTAGTGTGATAAATACAGAACTTGTGTGGTAAATGGCTAGCTATTGGTGAATTTGATGAAGTTATAGGGAGAAAAAGAGGTAAGGTAAAAGATGACATCTGAGAGTCAACTTGAAATCTCTGTTGCGATAGATGTACCATATTTTCAATGAAAATGTAATCTTTTCTCCATAGTTCTGGATGCTAGAATTATTGCTAACAGTAATTAAATTAATACAAGTCTATGCTTGCTCAATTATTCCTTAAAATGTTTTTCTTAACCTTCTGTTTGTTACTGGAGTTTTAGTCATTAATTCTGACATACATTTGTTGGTACAATCTCAATATTACTGTATTAGGAATAAATAATTCCTTTCCACATATCATCAAACTACATGCCATAAGAATTATTAAATCTAAATTAAAACACTCATGGATAATGAATATTTATGTTAGGATTTTAATCATAATCCCACTACATTGTCCTTAAATATCTTTTTTAATTGTTTTTCTTTTTAGGCTCTTGGCACTGTAGTTGGTAACACAGTTCATTCCTTACTTGACTACTTTTTTTCAAACAATTATACACTAATATGGGGATACGGGACAGGGTAGATAGTTTGGTTGGTAAAATGAATGCTTCACAAAAACCTAAGTAGAGAGTGACATAGGAAAGATATCCAAGAATAATTCTTGGCATCGACATAAACACACACACACACAACCACATGCACTCACACACTCATTTAAATATAAACATATAATAAACTGATAAAATATTAAGATGTAAAAATAAATGCATAAGCATGGTATATGATTTCTGAAGAGCCAATTTAGGATGAACTATGGCCTCCAAACATATATTAACAGGCACACAAGCTTCAAATTCACACCAGTGTATCCATTCACATTCACTAATAATAGCACCAAAGAAAGAAAATGAAAAATACACATGAGAATATTGTTCAGTGTGAGAGAGGCTTCTGACACCCACAGCCATGCCAAGGCAATGACGGAAAGGAACATAAATGTACTCAATAAGTAGGAAATTGTTTAGTGTTTTATAATTTAAATAAATATCATTAAACTATGAAAAGAGATATAATGTTAGTTTTAAGTTTATGAGATCGTTCACTGCTGTTGAGGAAAAGTTGAAATTAAAACATTCAGAAACATTGTGGAAAAGAGGGTAAGTTATTAAAAGCTGGTAGTGTATTAGAAATCTGTTTGCACAGGAACAAGTATACTTTACCACAGTTAGACAGAATCTCCATGAACACTGTGACACACCTTGGAATATAAATTGATTTAAGCCCAATTTTCGCTATCTTATTTTCTAACCTGACTTCATCCTGATTTACTTATATTTGCCCTTTGTTTAAC
>LZPO01098809.1:0-16566 GCA_001675575.1 Neotoma lepida | reverse complement strand
AATGCATATGTATGTTTTGCTGAAATGAGAGAGTAGGGATTACACAGATTCACTAGGAGGCAGACAGATAAAGAGAGGGGAAATATATAAATAACAAAGGTGGTGAACTTCTGGGATTCTTCCTCACCTTCCTGACCTGAGACAAAACCCTGGCAGCTTAAAACAAAAGCCTTGTAGGTTCTTTCTCCTGCCGGTAAGCCCCTGCTGATGGACTGGCATAAAAACTTTGGGGTCAAATAAGGCCATACTTCCTTAACAGTTGTGGGCCAATCAGTCATTTTATCTTTGTTCAAACCAACCAATCCTCAACTAGAAGAGGGAGACCCTTCAGAGACTTAATGCCCACCGTATAAATGCAGGTGAATTTTTCTGCTTTATGGGGGATTTATTTTTTCTCTGTATGTCTCCTACATGTGGCTGTATCGTCACCTTTATTTTGTATGCTCTTAATCTCTGCTGCTACCTGTTGAGGTATTTTCCTTCCCTTTAGTTCTTTAACTGACAGAGAAAAATGAACATGGTAAAGACCCCTAGATAGTAACAAATACGGCAAACACTTGAGTTGAAAGCAAGCTTCCAAAGTAAATATTCATTTGTGTATATTGCCTGATAAACAATGATGTTTGTATTTAGTTTTGCTGTCTTGGTCAGTTAGGGTCAATTGGAGCCAGTGACCTGATCCCTTGTAAAACTCTTAAGTATTTCTGTAAATTATCCCATTCTTTCTGTATTTGATACTTCCTATGTTGTCCAGTAAAGACAGAGCAAAGTCATTTTTTAGGGAAAGACACACCCAGACACACAAAACATATACATGCTCACGCTGACACAGACTCTGACACACAGATATACCTACACAGACACACACTTGCACACATACATAGTCACACATAGACATAAGACAGACTGTTATAGATTCATAAGACAGCCTTCATATAGGCACAGATTCAGATTCACGCAGTAATGAATGAGGAGGTAATACATAATAAGTGTGAAGTAGAGAATTCAAATCTGGACTCAGTATAGGTTAAATGACTCCAAGGGAGAATTTTTTTTCTTAGTGCAACAAAATTACGTTATTGGTGACCGGACATTCATCATTAATGCCATTAATCCATGCATTTGCTTTAAGGTATCTAGTTTGTTTGTTTTGACTGTATTTTGTTCTAACCATTTGGTTTGGTTTGGTTTGCTTGCTTGCTTTCTTTTAGAAAGCAATTTGGATTTTGTTCACTTTTGAAGCTTTGAAGATATTTTGGATTTTTGAAGCCTATCTTGGATTTTTGTGTTTGAAATGTTTTGATATATTATCAGTTGGCCTTTGCCCCCTGACACTCCTTAAATGCCTAATTCTGCATTTTCCTGCTGTTTCTTGTGACCTTGCCAAGCCTTTAGTTTAAGAATTGTATGTGAACCTGATAATAAAAACACAAAAGATGAGAGGAACTTGTTCCTTCACACCTACATGGGTAGAGGTGTCAGGTGAATACCCCAGGATGTGCAGTGGCCTCATAGTGAAAGCCAACAAACATAACTGTGTTTCTGGGTCAGGAAGAACCTTATTGGCTCACTGGGGAAATATTTGAATGATTGGTCACCCAGTGCGTTGTATACCCTCATGCTTGCATGAACATGGAGGATAACCTCAAGACTCAGTGAGAGAAGATGGTCTCAGGGTAAAAGCTGAGACAATCAATTCCAAAAGCACCATGAACGCCTGACCTAAACTCATAGAACAAAGACAGACATTTTTTTCGAGAAAGGAAAAAAAATAATACATACGGGGAACATGTTTTCTGAAAAAGGAGAAAGTATTTAGAAATAAATTTTCACCTGATACTCTACTGGGCTTTATGTGTGTATCTTAGTTCGGATTTCTATAGATATTAAGAGACACCATAAACATATCTACTCTTATAAAGGAAAACATTTAATTGAGAATGCCTTGGAGTTTCAGAGGTTTGATTTATTATCGTCACAGCGGAAATCACAGTGGCAAGCAGACAGGCATGGTGCTAGAGAAGGACTTGAAAGTTCTACATCCAGATCAGTAGGCAAGATGAATAGAACGCCACACTGAGCCTGGTTTGATCATCTGAGACATCAAAGCCTGCTACCACTGATATATTTCCTTGGACAAGGATACACCTACTCCAACAAAGCCACACCTCCTATTAGTACCACTCCCTATGAGACTATGGGGGGAATTTTCCTTCAGACACCACAGTGTGGTAGAAAATTATGGGCTTTCAATTTGCAAATATTTGGAACAAATGAGAAGATCTAACTAAAGATAACCTAGCTTCAGGGTTCCTTCAATGGAGAAGAACATTTGCTGCCTCTAAACTGGTTTTTTGGGTGCATTCACAAAGTCTTCGACAATAAATAAATCAAAAATAGGTTCTGTTTTAATTAAAATATAATATTATAGGTATGATAAAATGATAAAAATGGTAATTCAAAATAATAAATATCTATAAAAATACTACGTGAGTTAAATGAAATCCTAAAATAAAAAAATGAATTTTAAAAAGTTTAAAGTTTATCTCAAAACAAAATAAATTCTCAAAAATATTTCCAAAGTCATCTATTTCTCTGACTTTACCTTATCTCCTACCTGTCAGGTGGTGAGAGGTCTAAACTTCCTCCGTTTTACAAGCTGGGACTAAGTTTCAGTTTCTTAAACAAAAGGCTGTTAATCAACAACACCCCTGACAGCAGGGACTAAGGGGAGAGCACATACAAGGCCTTAGTCAGCGCCACAGTATCTCAAAGCAATGACCAAGTAAGGACAGTTCCTGCAACCTCCACTCCTCGAAACTTACCCAAGTATGTCCAAAGATAAAATACTAACACCTCAGCCTATCAAAAATATATTAATATAACTATTGCCTGTTTAACCAATTATGTTTGAGATTACCTTACTGTTCCTAAAATTCCCCTAGCTCTGCTTAAAAGGACCTGTGCACCTTTGTCCCAGGTCGCCATTTTGTACAGGTGGTCGACCCCACATGCTGGTAAATAAAGGTTCTTTGCTTTTACGTATTATTTGAGTCTGGGGTGTTCTTCAGCATTTTCTCAGACTCCTACCATAGTTTTCCTGGAGGAACCTTTCTTCTTTAACTCTCAGGCTTATATTAAAATGTATTTATTACACAACCCAGTCCTGAAATTCTCTTCAACCTTAAAGCAAAAATATGCAAGGCCCCCAGCTAAGGGAAGCTCCTGAGGCTGCCAATGATAACCAAATGAAACTAGTTACCTCTGTTTCCCCAGGACAACATTCCTGGCGTATGTATGCTGAGACTTCAAGCTTTCTTGGTGAGCTTCTCCTGTATTTCAGTGGTGGCTGATCAATTCTGCTAAACATAGGTTCTGTGTTTATTTACTACTGTCTTTCTGACCACTTCTGACATTTTTTAAATGTTTTTGCTAATACAAGAAGTAGGTACTTTTCTAGACCCATCCATATTGTGGTCCTGGGTCATATGTAGTAGTACATTGTGTTTCTGGGGAATATAAAGAAACCTAGTCCTTACATATGCTGGACCAGTCACAGGTACATTCTTCCAGTCAGAATGGAGTCTTTGATCTGATGTCAGCTTTTTGCTTTTAGTTTTTGAAATTATATATATTCTGAGGAGGAAGATCTGAACTACTTTGAATTGTAGTTATCATATCCAGAAGTCCTTTGTAACATTGTGTTATTTGTTTACCTAATAGACAAACCTTAGATGTAAAGTTTTTTATTAAGGCTGGACTACAAAAAATCAGTTGATATGAATGTTTACTAAGATTATTTCTTAAGTTTCTTTTTCATAGTGAGGATTATAGCTAGAGGCCGCTTCTTAGATAGAGCAACTTACAGAATTTCACTATAAAATGCCCAGCATCAGATGACCAACACAAAACAAACTCAATAGTATTTTTGGAAGTTTTTTTTTTAAAGTTTTCTTTTTGTCTCACCATGCATCATCTAAGCAATTTTTTAACTTTATAAATCTTTTGCTTATATATTACAGTTCTGGGTTTGTTTTTATGGTATTCTGTGTATGTGAATGGGTGTGTATTAGTGCCTGTATGTGTTTCTTGTGCTTTTTTGACACTTTTTATTTTCCTGTTTGTTTTGTCCTATTCCAGCTTGTTTGCTTTTATTTTATTATTATTATTGTTATATTTGAGATGCGTGATTGTATTCTAAAGAAAGAGAGAAAGAAAAGATGTGGATTTAGGTGGGTAGGAAAATGGGGAGGAGCTTAGAGTAACTGGGGTAAGGAAAACCATTATCAGAATATATTGAATGAAAAAATATTTATTTTCAATATTAAAAGTTCAAAAATTACCTCAGTTAAATGTCTCATGAACTTTGTAATAGTAATAATAATGTTAAGATTAAAGTAAATTGTAAAAAGGTTGTTAAAAATGGATATGGTTGCCAGGTGGTACTGGCGCACGCCTTTAATCCCAGCACTTGGGAGGCAGAGGCAGGCAGATCTCAATGAGTTCAATGCCAATCTGGCCTACAAAGAGAGTTCCAGGACAGCTAGGACTGTTATACAGAGAAATCCTGTCTCAAAAAATCAAAAACAAGGGAAAAAATGGATATGGTTGTAGTTGAGAATAATATTAAAATCATTGTATTTTCTAAGGTTAAAATTTAATACCCTGAGATAAAATGAATGATTGATTCTCTACAACATATTTTTAAATACTATCTCTTCTTACTAATGTTTACAAAAAGTAACTTAAAAAAAAAACCAGAAACTTTGTTTCATCCTTTTACAAAAGGAGAGGAAGTCACCATCTTCAGGGATATAACCACTAGCCACTTATTGAAGCTCCAGTGATTATCTTCATATCTTTGACCTAGTGATATTACTCCATAAGCACTTCCCATGCTGAATTTCAAAGGAAAAGTGCGTAGTGGAACTTGAAAATCTTCCTACTAAGTGCAGCACAACCAACTCAATAATAACATCTAAATTTAATATTCTGATTATATCCAGAGCCCATATAAATATCTTATGGGCATGCTTGCCCCCATGTAGTTACAGCCTCAGAGAGCAGGATAAGATACCTGGAATAAGCTGTTCAGTGAGACTAATTGTACTGGCAAGCTCTGGGTTTGATTAAGAGACCTGCCTTAAAGAATAAGGTAGAAGACTGAGGGACAATCCTAATATCAACCTTGGGCTTCATTGTACAAGCTTACACACATGCAGGCATACCCTACAAATACACATGTTCCCACACACATATATGAATGTGCATATATGTATTTACATACAGCATACATATATACACATAAAAAGAAGGGGAAAATAATAAACAAAAAAAAGAAATCACAGGTATATTGGAGAAATTAACCTGGATGTACAGGTCACAGTGACAATACCTCTTGAAGTCATGGCCAAGGTGGGTTAATACTAGATGCACTAAGGAATACATATGTTGACATCATAGGTACATTTAGTGTGCAGTGCCAGACAAAACAGCAATAGGACTGGATATTCCTCTACCAAGACCTATTCAATAGATTATTACCTGAGTTAAGAAAGTTATCAGTGTCCGAGCTGTCAGGAGAATATACAGTACTTTGACTGGAGAAAACAAGACCTGTGATTTAACATTACATGGGATCATGTGATAATACTCCATATACACTCCCCATGATGAATTTCAGACAGAGAATGCTTAGTGGACCTTGAAAATCTCCCTACTAAGTGCAGCACAGCTAAACTCAAGGACAATTCCAAAGCTGATGTCTCATTCACAATATCATCAAATATAGCACCTTTGGAAATGAGAAGGAGGCATGTGTGTGCCACCAACATTGTCTCAATATAATTTAAAGCATTGAATCATGATTATTCATTAACAAAAATTTACATATTATGAAGAGACTCCTAATAAATGCATAACCTCCAAAGGATGAGTTAGAAGACAAACAGCCATGCAATACAAAGAGAACTTTAAACTTAACCTGTAAGGAATTTACCTCCACACATTACAAGGTCTATCTTTTTTACCTGGACAATTTGGTAGCATCCATATGTAAATGAATAAAACTATGTGTTTAGACCTAGTAGGAACAATGAGCTCTAATTTAGTTAGGGAAGATTATAATTTTCACATAGTTTGTAAAATTTTTTAAAGAATGCAGCTATTAAAGTCTTTATCCATTTACACACATTCTTCCTCATTAAAAATAAAGATTCCAGCTGGGCCGTAGTGGATCATGCCTTTAGGCCCAGCACTCAGGAGGCAGAAGCAGGCAGATCTCTATGAGTTTGAGGCTGGCCTGGTCTACAGAGTGAGTTCCAGGACAGCCAGGGTTGTTACACAGAGAAACCCTGTCTCCAAAAACAAACAAACAAAAAAAAAATGAAGATTCCTGATGCTTTTTGAAAACAAAAAGGAACACTTCCCAAGAGCTCCTTCCGTACTCCATACTGGCAGTGGAGAACAGCAGTACTTATGTACTGCCATGCTGCAAGTGGAGGCACTGACCTAGCCATGGGACTCATCAATGAAAGATTTTTACCAAGACAAACATATCAGTACATGAGACACATCCATGCAGACGTTTGTGTACCCATTGTGCACTGGGCAAATCCAGGGCTACTGACTACAAGAACTCTACATCCTCATTCATAATTGAACCTATTTCAACAATAAGCAACACACATATTTGACCCCACGCCATGAATGTTGGCATCATCTGAAAACTGGAATGAGGGCAGGAGCTGCTGGAATCTGTAGCTGTTACTCTGTTTTCACTGCTGTTTCTTCACATATCACATTTCCAGGTCCTATTTGAAACAACTGGAGTGGTATAAGAAAGTAGGCTAAAGGAAACAGCCAACAGTATTAATCCATGGCTTTGGCTTTGCTTACTGTCTTCAGGTTACTGCGTTGAATTTTTGCTCTGACTTTCATCAGTGACAGGGTATGACCTCACAGTTGTAACATGAAATAAATCCATTTGTCTTGACAAGGATCAAGTACAAGGAAGGGAGGCTGAATGACAAGAAAGCTGGCTTTAGAAGCACCAGATTACCTGCTGTGTCAGTTCTGCCCTGCTTTGGAGGCTTAGCCTTGATGTTGAGGCCATAGTGGAGAAACAAATGTGTACAACGTCAATAACAATACAGAGATTTGCACCTTTCCAGAATCTCAGATTCTGGAGATGTCTTCACAAAAGGTAACAATGCACATTTACAAGTAATGCTCAAGGCAAGGATAGAGCCCAGGGATATCCAAAATCAGCCCCCAAAGAAAGAGATTGGCCTAGGGAAACCCCAAGACCAAGTCACTCATATTTTTACCATGTTGGTCGCTGGGAGAAGTACACTCAGAAGACAAAAAATTCCTGTGAAATTACCCTAACATAAATGGCATCAATGCCATAAACAGAGTTTCTATGACCTGATCNTACTAACATCCACATATTCTAATCTTTCTATATATATCTATGAAAATTAAAATCTTCTAGGGTCAGATGTATAGGTGTAAACCAGGAAAGCAAAGACCATAATGGATGGCTTCCAGAGTATCACACACATGTCTCTGGCTCTCCATAATATGAGGACCTTAGAACCATACCCATAATAAGGAATCCATGATGTGCATGCTAAGCCACATGTCAGGTTCAAGCCATCTGGAAAGACGACACTACACAGAGCCCCAAAAAGACGACACTACACAGAGCCCCAAAGATACCTAGCTCTATGACAGATCCCCACACCAGCCTTTACATCAATGCATATCTCTGTCAAAAAACCCCAAGGCTACAACCAAGTGCACAGCTGTTCAGATATCTAAATATCCGACAAACATCCTAGAGATCTGGGAAATTGTTGAGGACACTGATAGTTCTGTTCCTAACTATGGTCTTTTGTTCCAGGGAAGTCCTAAGATTTTCTGACATTTAATACATCAAAGCAGGCTTTCTTTAACAAGCAAATGCCTACTAGCAAAGAGCTTGGAGCTGAGAGCCTTCAGGTAAAAGATATACCAAAGCTGGTGGACAGCAAGGACAGTGGATTGATTTGCAAACCCAAGACTATGTGTCTGACACTGAAGGACTTGTATGACCCATTGTGCTGGAATCCTGTTCCTGTGAGAAAAAAGTAAGTTTTCACTCATTTTGTTCATCTTTCAAAGGAGTGTTTGAGAGAGAATCAACATAAATCCTAGCACAATTAGGGTACTTGAACGAAATGTTCACTATATTTTGGTGAGTCAGGGTATTTGGGAGTACAAGGATCTCCAAGGCATCTGTTTCCAAATACAGGGGATATCAGGTTCACTAAAAGTGGTATCCACCGTAAGCACTAAGCCTGTAATACAGCAGTATATAACTGTACCATGAAATTGTAGGTCTTTGTTGCTTCACCAAGACCCTAGAATCATAAACACTTGCAAGAATTCTAATGAAGCTTAACTTTGTCTTCAGATGTCCACCTATAGGTCATAATATCAAGCAACACTGCTGTAGGCTCAATATTGTGCCATTACTCCAGGGCAAATTATCACGTCAGGTGTTTACAGACTGAGGGTATGCAGTCCTTGGAATACAACCCTGAGAAAACAATACAAAACATATGCCAGCTTTACAGAAAAATGAATTCATGAGGGACAGAGTAACAGTGCCCCAGTCAGACTGGGAAGGAGGGCCTATTACCAACTCTTCTTTCTCCTCTTCTGCTCTCCACACACACTCATGACAGGCTTGCCAGATCAGTTGAGAGTGTTATCACATGAATTTCTCTGGAGGTAAATTATGTGGGTGTTTTGAACTAACCCTACCTCACCTTTCCATCCCTGGCTTTGGGGTGGTGGATCTCACCACCTATCACTACAGAGATATACTGAATCCCAGTCTTTCCAACTCCTCAAGATCCTCTACACAAAATACTCCTATGATAAATAGAAGAGAGAGGCCATATAACAACCATGTCACCCATTCCCAAGAGCAACTGAAGAATGGCATTTCTAAGTACAGTTTCAGGAGGCCTATGTTACCAACAACAAACCCCAGAAATGGGCAGTTCTCCCAGCTAAAACATTCCTCCATTGACATCTCTGGCCAATAAGTGGTCTTTAACCATACTGCTCCTATTACAAAGTATACATGCAATCATCACATTGGTTCATTGGACAGTGGACCAGATACAACACAAGTTGCACTTCCCCAACTGATTGATAAAAGTCAGGTTGTCTATGGAAATTGAATATGAGGAAGTTCTCTCTCTGTCTCTCTCTGTCTCTGTCTCTCTCTGTCTCTGTCTGTTTCTCTCTCTCGTGTGTGTGTGTGTGTGTGCGCGCGCGCGCGCACGCACTCATACAGTGGGGTGAGTGGATGTGTATGTATTTGTGGGTCTTTGGATTCAAGAGTGTCAAGCATCCATGCAAGGTGACTGCATAAAAGCTTCTTTTCTCAGCTGCATACCTTTCAGATTCTGTGATTTCCAAAAAAAAAATTTTACATACAAAAATTGTTTGGATCACAATCCCAACTTCAAAGCTAACAGCCATTTTTATTGCATGTATAGCCATGCACACATGTCTCAATCAAATCCTCTGTTGTGGAATGTTTGTTTAGCCATGTAAAGATGTGTTACATTTGTTGATGCTGCATTTGTTAATTATGGAAAGATGTGTTGTATTTGCATTAATTAAATAAAATTAACCTAGGCTCATAGAAGTGGGGTTAGCAATTGGTTGAGAGGAAGTATCAGGGAGGAGCTTAGCCTGTTTTTTTTTTGTTTTGTTTTGTTTTTTAAGTTGGGGCTATGAAGAAGTGAGAGGCTTCTGGGATGCCAGCAAAGAGAGAAAGTTAGTCAGTTGCTATTCTAGCTCTCTGAGCTCACGTTTTTCACCTTAGCCTTTAAATCTCAAGTTTTATTAGAACGCTAGAGATTTAGTTAGAACTAGTTTTAGTGGCAGCAACAAAACCATTGTCTGGGGGAACAGAATCCCCCCAGGTTATGGCCTTAGTGGCCATACTAGTAGTTTAAAGCACAGCCACTATAATGAAAATAAAACAACAGTCCTCAACTAAACCCTGTGTTACCCTGAGCATTTCCAGCTATGACCTTATGGCAAGAAGCTACATATCACTATGAGAAGTTGAGTCACCCTAAAAAACAGGGAAAAACACAATAATTGTCTTTTCCTCCATTCTCGATGGACTAGAGCAAAGGAAACACATCACACAATGGAGCTGGGATGGAATGCTTCAGGGAAGCATATCCTTAGGCAAACAGCCAGCCTACTAATATCCAGTGAAAGAATAGAAGGCACAATGCCATGTAGGCAGGCTCAACAGGACATATTAAGCAGCAATGCCAACCCTACATCAAATTGGGGAGTACTTGAATACTAGGGTAAGGAGAAACATGTAAGATCAAGGTCAAAAAAGAAAAAAAAGGAATATTCATATCCAGAGAACTTAAATATGCATAAAGTCACAAGAAGGGCCAACAAAGATGATTTAAAATTTCCAATAAAAAGGTGTAAAGTGCCTAGATAGAGTGATAAAAAGCTAGAGGCCCTAAGAGAGTTACATTATGTTGTGGAATATTATTTTAAGATTGTTACATCTGTTTATGCTGTGGAACATTTGCTTTAATGATGCAAAGATGTGTTGCATTTTTTTATGTTGCATTGGTTTAATCCTGTGAAGCTGCATTACTCTACCTGGCTAAAACACCTGATTGGTTTAAAAAAGAGCTGAATGTCTAATAGCAGAGCAGGAGAAAAGATAGATGGGGCTGGCAGAAAGAAAGAATCTATAGGAGAAATCTGGCAAGAAAAGATCAAGGAGAGAGAAAAGAAGGAGCCAGCCACATAGCCACAGAGCCAGGCATGGAATATGAGTGAAAGTAAGATGACAGAAGTAAGAAAAGGAAAAGGTCCAGAGGCAAAAGTAGACAGGATAATTTAAGTTAAGAAAAGCTGGCTAGAAATAAGCCAAGCTAAGGCCAGGCATTCATAAGAAATAATACATCTCTGTGTGTGTTATTTATTTGGGAGCTGAGTGGCAGCCCCCTCCCCCAAAAGAATAAAAGAGTCAAAAAGTAAAAAACAACCAACAACAATATTGTTGGACTGTCTCAGTTTTTATTGATCCCTCTCTCTTTCTGTCTCTCCCTAACAGTATCTCTGTCATAGAAAACACATTGGTCAAGCCTACTAAAGAGATGACTGGATGCAAAGAAACTGTATCAATACAAACTATCCTATGTGATCCCAAACAGGGATAAACCATTTAGGAGGAGATCTCCCAAGACATGTTCAAAAACTCAAGGCTTCTTATTACCAGAAATGTACCAGGCAAGCAAAAGTCTCTTGTACACATGTCTTGAGTTATGAGCAGAAGTCTCAAGCCAGTCTTGAACTACAGATTGTGATCCAAAAGGCACTTCTTTGAAATTAACACTAGCTGGCCACCAAACAGGCTGTGGTAAAATCATGCCCCAAAGCAGAGCGCAAAACAGAACACATCTAATTTCTACCTCTGAAATTGACTTGACTCAAGAGAACCCTTCCAGCATCTTGGGCATGAGAAAAGGACCAGGACTTTCATATCTTTGCATTGCAGAAGGGGGGTGGGTGGGAAACTGTACAAACTCTCCAAAGGAAATGCCATCACACAAAATGCACCCATAAGTGTTGATTTCTACACAGGTCAGCACACCTGCTTCACACAAAAGTAAGAATGTTTCATGCTCCTACCCATGTCTTCCAGAATGTGACATGTCCAGGAGCCATGGATCAATGTAAATCAGGGAATCCAATCAGGGTATGGCTGCTGCACCCAACTCAACAGTTTGGATGTTGATTTCCATTAGGGCAGGGCACCTGACAGTCTATCAGGTGCCAAAAGAAACAAAGTCTATTTGTTCAGCTCAAAGAAAGGACCACATTATCTGATGAGAGCATAATGCCAAATGCCTAAAGAATCAATGCACATTCGTTTCACAGCCTTGACATCAGTGTCTCTATATAGTACAACTTCAGGGATCTAAAAATCTACAAGAATTCTAAGATGCCTAGACATGGGACATGATATTAACAAAGAAGAGGGCAGAAATGAGGGGCCACATGTCCTCCTGTTACAGCTGAAGATTCTGCAGTATGCCTGAGGGCCACTATTAGGAAGCATCACACCAACACATTCCTTCTCAGGATTTCAAGTTAGCAAGACCAAGAAATTTCATTGAAGGTTCAGTCAGGTGCTATGAGCCCTCCATAAATGATGAAGGGGCATTCTCTCTGCATTAGGGCCCCGGGAGTGACACTGTGCAAAAAAAACTGTGAAGACAGCAAAAACACATGCCACCATAATGGTGGGAACGATGCAACTGGGGGTAGGAGGGGTTGGACAGTCTGGTCTCAATTGCATGAAAAGATCACATCTGCTATTTCACCAATCCTGCTCTTTCCAAACCCTCCACCAAGGCTTGCCAGATCACTGAAGGTTTGGTCCCCAGGGTTTCAGAGCTTGCCCTTGCCCTAATTCCCTCCTTGGCCTTTAAGATGACCTGTGTGCCCCTCAGCAGTCAAAGAACATTTTCCTGGCCAGCCAACACATAAGGTTCTCCAAAACAAGAAAGTAGACTGTTCCTGAAAAATCTCAGGGCCGCCTCCCAAAACGTCATTCCTTAATCACTGTCCACTGGGGTCGTTAACCAGGGCAACCTCACTTCACTGTCTCAAGCTCAAATAAGAGGACTCAGTTCTGGCTATGTTCAGTAGAGAAACCATGCCTCATGAGTGAACATCTCTGACAAACAAGTGGGCTTCTACCTTGCTGTGGCACAGCTACTCACATTTACAACACTTTGTCCAGCTGATGTTAATGGTCTCATAACTATTGGCCCACACCTTTATCTCAGCACTAGGGAGGCAGAGGCAGGTGGATATCTTTCAGTTCCAAGCCAGCTTAGTCAACACAGTGAGTTCTAGGACAGAAAGAACTACTTCATAGGGAAACCTAGTCTTGAAAAAAAATTCCCCAAATTACTTTACAGGAAGTCTAGAGTAGCTAGACACTTAATTTCCTCTGTCTTTTGCATACTCTGTCTGTCTTGTTCTTACACTCTTTCTCTTTCTATGGATTCTCTGTAACAGACAATCTCACTGTCATATGAAACCAAGTGCTCAAAAGACCCTGAAAGATCATAACAAGCCAGGATATTGAATCAAATAAAACTGTCTCAAGGAATTAGCAAAGGGGTAAGCCATGGAGGCTGCAATCTCCCAACACAAGACTTCCAATGAAAAGAAACACAACCTGAAAGAAAAAGTCATTTTTACATACTCGAGAGTCAGCAGCAGAGATAATAAATTAGTCTGAACTACAATTCTGTGATACAAAGGTAACTTCTGCTAATGGACTCCTAGTGAGATAACAAACAGGCAATCACTGAGTTATAAGTCATTTTCTTGACTTTAACCAAGGAACACTGAACTGGGAATCATCATTGATCCAAGCCCCCTGGAGTGCCCATGCACAGAGATATTTAAAGCATTATGGAAAAGGCCAGTTCTGGGGATGCAAGGAATACTAAGACATACCCCATTCCCTTGTAGGTTGCGATGGGCCCATGCATAGAAGGGGGGAGCACCATAAGGAGTAAATCTGCTGCGGAAGCAGCCAGGCTGAGATGCAGGAATGGTGAGTCCTCTAGGCACAACCACGACTTCAGAATCATAAGCACCTGGGCCAATGCATTTGAGGCTTACCTTGGTACTCAGGCATCATCATGTATGTCGCCAACACCAAGCAACTTCACTGGAGGCTCACTCAGCTGCCATCAGCCCTGGGAGATTTTCTCTGAACTATGGCCATGCAGGCCACACAATGCAACACTGTGAAGATATTAAAGCAAATGCCAACATTACAGTGGGAACCACGCAACTAACTGCCTCTGGCACCTGTGGGCCTGCCTGTTCTCAATGGGAAGATCAGTTCACATCTGCTCTCTCACCACTCATGCTCTGCCCTAACCCTCCAGCATGGCTTGCCAGATCAGTGGCAGTTTTGCACCAGGGTATCAGAGCTTGTCCTTGTCCTGGCTCCCTCTGTGGCCTTTAAGATGATCTTTGCCCCTCTCTGCAGTCAAACAACCAATTGGAGGCTGGCCTACATATCAAGGCACTCCAATACCAGCAAGTAGACTCTTCCTGAAAAACCTCAGGGCCGTTTCTGAAAATCTCAACCCTCTAACACTGTGCACTGAGGGCACCAACCAGGACAATCATGAATTGTGGTCTGATGCTCAAGTGTTAGGACCAAGCTCTGGCCATGGCCTCTAGCCAAACCAAGCCTACCCCTCCCAGAACATCTCTCACAACCAGATAGGCAAAGCTACTGAAATCTGCAGCCCTCTGTCATGCTGATGCTAAGGCCTTGAGGTCAAACTGCTCCAAACATTCCTCGCAGGCCTTCACAAAAAGACATGACAAGCCATCTAGGTCAGTCAGACATTCTTTCTCACTCTCATTCTATCTCTCTCTTTGTCTTGTCTATTTCTTTCTCTCCCTTTAAATTTAAGTTCCTTTCTCTCTTTATCTCAGTCTGTCTCTATTCTTGGTTTCCATTCTCTGATAGTCTCTCTTCATGGGAAATACAGTGTTCAAGAGTTCATGCAATATGACTGCAAGTGAGAACACTGTATAAATGCATTCCCACTTGGGTAGGGAAGACCAAGGAGCCTGAGATTCTCCAAAAAAGTTGCAACACTCAAAACTTCCAACTATCAGAAATACATCCTTGCAAGCCAAAGTCAATTTGATGCACTCCACTGGCCATGAGCACAGGGCTCAAGCCAGTCTTGGACTACAACCACTTAGTTCAAGGGCAACTATTCCATTAGACAGTTAGTGGGCCACAAAACACCCCTTATGGAGACAAACACCCTGGTAAAGAAAATCAAACAAAATATGGGACCTTCCTAGCTTTCAGACTGAATGGAGTCAGACAGGCCCCCTACCCGCTTAGAAATGAGAAAAGGACATGCACACCTATGCTCCCAACCAGGAGGTCAACAGGATGACATTTGCATCAGAGGGAAATACAAAACCCACCAAAGCCCTCCAGATAACAGACAATTAAACAGGTCAGGACATGTATTTCATGTGGGTGTAACAATATATACCATATTTCTACCAGTGCTGTACAAAAACCCCAAAGTCCAGGAACAATGTATAGCTGTCAACCTGAGATGAGAGACTTGGGATGGAGATGGTACCATAATCAAATATTTGGGTCTTGCTTTCCTTCAAATCTGGGCTTCCAGGTACCTTCCAGGTATCCAGCCATATGAACTCTGTCTGTCTCTTCAGCTCACTGATAGATTCCCACCAACTCAAGAGAACACACCCTCCAAGGCTCTAAGAAGCCTTGCCCCAGGACATATTCGCACAAATGCCTGGACATCAGGAACTCGCTAGACAGCAATTCTGCAGGCCTACAAGCAACTACAAGTCTTCTAAGTAAGCTCACCACAGGGACAGATAACACTGTTGGCAGGACAAAGTTGAGGGGCCACGGCCCTTCCTGCTTCAGTTGCAAAATGTGCAATGTCGGGGAGGGCCGCGACAAGAGGACAGCATCCCTACCCTATCTCACTTAGGATTTCAGTTCTGCAGGACCTAGGGAAGATTCCAACAAGACCCTTGTACTCTCTCTTCACCACACACATGTATGCTAGCAGAGAAAGGGAAACAGCAAAACCATAGGAAGGGAGTATGGCTACTGCTGAATTAGGGCAGGAGCAGGAGAGTGCTTCCCAAGTTTATGTCTGACTCCCAGAGGACTTAGATGACCCAAGGTACCTGCTGGACCTCAGTTTCAGGGAGAGCGGCTGTACTGTTATCACTCATTTTCTTCAACTTTCCAAAGATTGATTTATTGGAAATCATCATCAATTCAAGCACAATGCAGTGGCATTGCACAGAGATATTCAGGGCACTCAGGACAGGGCGGGAGTTGGGGAGTGCAAGGAACACAAAGACATGCCCAATCCCCTTGAAGGTTGTAATGGGCCCCTGCATGCAGGGGAGAAACATCATGAGGACCCAAGTCTGCAATGGGGACAGACAAGCCTGAATGCAGACATGGTGAGACCTTGCAGCCCCAACAACACCGCAAAATAAGAGCAACCAGGCCAACTCACTAGAAGCTACCTGGATATTCAGGATTCCTCATGGATGTCGCCATGATCAAACAACTTCACTGGAGGCTCACTCAGCTACCATCAGCCCTGGGCAGAGGATGGGGGAAAATTGTCTCTGATTAGGGACAAGAGGGCCACAATATGCGACCCTGTGAAAACATCAAAGCACATGCCCAGGTTACCTGGGGATCTCGCAACTAACTGCCTCTGGCACCTGTGGGCCTGCCTGGTCTCAATGGGAAGATCAGATCACATCTGCTCTCTCACCACTCACGCTCTGCCCTAACCCTCCACCAGCATGGCTTGCCAGAGCAGGGGCAGTTTTGCACCAGGGTATCAGAGCTTGTCCTTGTCCTTGCCCTGGCTCCCTCCCTGG
>LZPO01098808.1:0-16581 GCA_001675575.1 Neotoma lepida | reverse complement strand
TTGAATTTTGTACAAGGTGATTGATATGGATCTATTTGCATTCTTCTACATGCCAACATCCAGTTATGTCAGCACGTTGTTGAAGATGATTTCTTTTAGCCGTTGTATAGTTTTGGATTCTTTCTCAAAAATCAAGTGCCCACAAGTATATATATTTATGTCTCGGTCTTCAGTTCTATTCTATTGATCTACCTGTCTGTTTTTATGCTGATATCATGTTGTTTTTATTACACTAGCCCTGTATTACACTTTGAAATCAGTGATGGAGATAGCTGTAGAAGTTCTCTTACTGCACAGGATTGTTTTAGCTATCCTGGGGCTTTTTGTCTTTTTTTCATATGAAACTGGAAACAACTTAGATGTCCCTCTACTGAGGAATGGATAAAGAAAATGTGGTACATTTACATTTATACAATGGAGTATTACTCAGCTGTTTAAAACAATGACATCATGAAATTTGGAGGCAAATGAATGCAACTAGAAAAAAATCATCCTGAGTGAGGTAACCTAGACCTAGAGAGACAAATGCGGTATGTACTCACTTATAAGTGAATGATAACCTTGTTAAAATCCACAGACCCATCACTAAGTAACAAGGAAAGCACAAGGGAGGAATGCATGAATCTTCCAGGTTTCTGTGCCAACTTTACCCCAGTACATCTTGTAGGCAGGAGAAATTGTAGGTCGAAGCTTATGTGGCTGGGTTGGTATCCCAATCCTCCTACTGGGAGACTTACCTTGTTATAGGAGATGGCTAGTTTAGGCTCCATATCCCCCATTTCTANAATCCTAGCTAGGGTCAACCTCATAGATTCCTGGGAGTTTCCATTTCGCTTGGTTTCTAGCTCTTCCCCTAGATGCCTTCAGATTCCAGTTGTTTCTACCAGTACTCTCTCCCTTCATCCTCCTCCCACCTGATATCTCCTGTTCCCCCAACTCCTTACACCTGCAATGTCTATTCTATTTACCTTCACAGGATGATTCATGCATCCTCCCCTGAATCCTCCTTGTTAATTAGCTTCTCTGGGTCTGTGGATTATAGCAGGGTTATCATTTACTTTAAAGGTAATATCCACTTATAAGTAAGTACATACCATGTACACATGTTTATCAATATCCCTCTTTCTTTCTATCCATCCTTTTCCCATATTCATGTCTTTTTGTTTAGTTTTATGACCCATTGAATTTAATCAGTGCTATCTGTCTGAGCACTTATTTGAAATATATGTTGTATACGACTTAAGATAGGGAGTCCTCACAGATANGTAAATAACCAATAGTTCAGAGAGGAGAGGCAGAACATCCTGAAATCCTTCCCCATATATANCTGACTATTGATGGGCCATTCTTGTGTGCAGGCTGTGAGTTCATAACTGTAATAAGTATGTCCTGCCAGAAAATGGCATCTTACAGAATTCTTCCCTACCTCCCAGCTCTTACATTCTCTCTGGCCCTCTTCCACAGTGTCATGTCTTTTTTTAAGCTCATCACTTGATCATCACTTGTTTTTAACACCTACATAGCCATGATTTTATGTACTCACAACCACTGACTGGAAAGAAAAGCGTCTTTGATTAAAGTTGAAAGTAGCATTTGTTGATTGGTATAAACATGAATATTTAACAGGCAGTTTGATACTGTGACAACTTAGCTAAACAACAGTAGTAGGGGTTATGTTACTGTATTTATTCAATCTTTCACTTAAGTAAAATATATTCACAAGTTGTCATGTTTAAGTGGAATGTTTATAGTAATATATTATTGGTGTTAAGTAACTTATTGATTGAAAGGATTGAAATACTCCTTCCTGGAAGGAGAATGGAAGTGTTTGAACTTACAAAAATATATGAGACTCAGGGAGTCTCGAGATATACGACTCAGGAGACCTCTCTTGAAAGAGGTGAGAGTCTTCTTCAGTGTGTGTTCCTGTTGTGCATCTTCTGTCTGTTGTCACCTACACTGAAGTGGGAATTTCAAAGGATGCAGATCTTGGAATATTCTATGTCTCTGTAAGTGATCCCCCAAAACTCATTTATTTAGCAAGGTGGACTTGTGTTGTTCTTGGTCCTGAGTCAGTTCCCTAGCTGGGGTGATGAGACACACAACATATCACGTTTATTACCACATTTTTATTAAACCTGAGAGTACAGGTACAAGCTTCTAAACATGTGAGAAAATCATTCTTCCCTTAGGCCCTACAGGTGCTCAGAGCAAAACCTCNGATTTTCAAACTGAAAATGAGTGTGGCACAGAACAGGAGACATTTAACCATTAGTTTGTCTGCTGTGGTAGTTATCCTGAAAGCATGATGCGAAGACAATATAATCACATCAATTTCCCCTCCCTTTAAATCCTCACAAATACCCTTGCTTGTTCAATTTTGATAAGCCACTAGCTGTTTAAAGGAAAATTATAAAAGTGTAGAGAAGGTACTGTAAAAAGTAAGAGGAGAATGATTCAGTAATGTAATCAAACTATCTGCAAATATNTAATGAGAAAGTACTGCTCATTGATGTCAGGAAATATGCTAACCCAATTTTGTCCTTATGTTTATTAATAGGGATTTTATGATGCATTCGGTATTTTTTTTGCTTAATGGGAAGGTGATGGACATGAGTCATGGAAAAAGACTATAAAGTTAATTGATTTTCTAGTTTTACCTTTCACTTGGATTTTTCTTTTTATAATATATAATATACATGGTATAGTAAAAAACATAAAATCGAATGTAAACCTCTGCATCTTTATAATGGCTATTTTTAACTGTATAAAGTTCACTGAGATGTATACATTTGGGGCCTGACTAGTTTCAAGATGTCTTATTTTCTATTTGCTAATCATTTATAATAAAATTTTGAAAATGTTAAAAAATAAATAGGCTGGTTATTCATAAAAGCATGATTGGAAATCTTAGTATTAACTGAACTATTAAATTATGAATAAATATTCTTTTTTGAAAAGAATCTTTAAAAATAGATAATAGAATGAGTAAAGATATTCTCTGAAATGTTTACAGAACATATTTCATTCTGAAATTCCCATTAAGGAGGAAGAGATTCCCCAAATTAACTGTGGAAATTTTTGAGTCCTAAAACTTATTCAAAGAAATATGTTAGGAATAGATTTTAATATTTTTAAATTTTTAGTTTTTAATTTTCTATGAATGTTTTCTTCCATTTTACCTATAGATGACTGTCAATAATTATTTTCTTGCNAGTAATTAATTATTAGAATTTTTTGTATTATTATTTTATCCATACCTGTATGCTCATTATTTGTTAGTATTCAAAAATACAATTATTTATGATGAGTAATTAAGTTTTATCACTATTTCTCTCTACATATTTAGTTCTTAAGACTTATGGCAAAAATTCTCAATTGTAAATGACTTATTATCTCATTCAGTATGCCTTTTAGCATCTGTTAGACTTAATTGAATGATATTTAATAGCAAGATGAGTTGCTGTTATGTTAAAATTGAACTGGGGAAGATGCTCACATCCAATGTAACCAATAATTTTCCCACAGATTTGATCTTGGAGTGATTTCAAAATTGAGTGACCTCATAAAATATTGCATGATTATTATGTAAATAGTTGACGCACAGTTCATTTTTCTGTCATTTAAAAACACCCACAAAGAAACAATAAAATATTTTAAAAGAATTTATATGAAGAGATTTACAAACATTTAAACTATTGATTATTTTTCTTTAATATATTTGAATGCAATACCTATACTTTCCATTTGCCAAATTAACATAAACATTTATTACTTTTTATTTTTAATTTATATCTGATTATATCTTCATTTTTACATATGTTAGAATATTACCTAATAACACTACAAACTGATAGATATAGATTTAGCTAACTTATGCTCTGTTATACTTTCTCAAATGCTATGGTTCAAATATCCCATTTCAACTTGTGGAAATGTAATTGCAACTGTGAAGACATTGAAAAATATGATCTTTATGAAGAAGGTAGTATGAGCTATTGCCAGACATGGATTAAAGGTCATTAGGCCAGGAGTGTTTTTTCCTAAATGCTGCCCTTGTCACCCACTCTGCTCTCTATTGCACCCACCCTGTCACTCACAGTCATTCACATGCTGTTTTCCATGAGGAGTTCTCTGGTAATTATGCTGCAGCACAAAAGCCCTCAGCCCATGGTAGCCCTCTGGCTTTAGAAGTACCAGACTCCAGAACCATAGAACATAAATGAATTTTCATTGCACCTGTCTTAGTTGGGGATTCAACTGCTGTAATGAAATACCATGACCAAAAATAAGTTGGGGAGGAAAGGGTTTATTTGGCTTACCCATTCATGCCACTGATCATCGTCAAAGGAAGAAGTCAGGACAGAAACTCAAACAGGGCAGGAACCTAGAGGCAGGAACTGATGCAGAGACAATGAAGGAGTGCTGCTTAGTGGCTTACTCCTCATGGCTTGCTCAGTCTGATTTCTTATAGAGCCCAGGACCACTAGCCCAGGGATAGCACCACCCGCAATGGGCTGGGACCTTCCCATTCAATCACTAATTAAGAATGCCTTGCAGTTGGATTTTATGGGGGCATTTTCTCAATTGAGGTTCCCTTCTTTTAAGATAACTCAAGCTTGTGACAGGTTGACACAAAACTATCCAGGACAGCATGCCAGACACTCTCGAACACTGTTCCAATAACTGAAAATAGATTGAGCCTTTTTTTCTAAATTTGGTAGATATTGTAGCTATCACAGAGATAAACATCATACCCTTACATTGATGGTCTGAAATAACCGATAATATTTTTTGCTTTAGAGGACATTTAGCAATCTGGAGCTACTNTAGCTATCAGGACTTGGGAAAAGGAATGCTATTGTGATCAATGCATAGATATTAAGCAGGTGGATAGAGACATAAAAATGCACTGGAGTACCACTAACAAAGAAGTATGCAGTTCAAAGTGTCAAGATGAATAATATTGCATTTTTCCCAAGTGCAATGCCTAACTCCATGCTATGCCTGCAAGTTCCTATGTTGCAGTAAGCAGTGTTCAGTTTAGAGGCTGTCTGCTGTAGTGTTTTTCTCACTCTTCATCTCTGTATATGTTATTTCAAGTAGTATGTATCCAATTTGACGATGCTTTCACCAACTTTAAAAGTATTAAATTATTCTCTAAGTGCTCTACTGATTAATCCCAGTGGTTATAAAATAAGCCAGCAACTTATATTTTTATAATGCTATAACTAACATTCTATTTTTATAGCAAACTGAATATTTTAATGGAGTTCTAAAAAGTAAACTAAGATAACTTTTCCTTCTCTCTTTGGTAAAGATGCACAATCTATTTTCAATCATAAGTACTGTTAAGCTGTAGATAAAATTTATTTCAATAGAACCACCAACTTTTCAAAAATAACAAAACAGAATTTATTATTTTATTAAATATATTCATATGGTTTTGTTTGTTTACTCATTTATCTTTCTGTGCTCTTAAATCTTCTGTGAAGAAGAAAACCAAGTGTTTTGTTTGCTAACCTAGAGAGTATCATCATCTATCACAATCATTTCACTTATTTTGAAGACATTTCTAATGAGAAATTAACTTTTTGGTTTTATCAAAGGATTTTCAGATAATTTACAAACTTTAAACGGGATTATGTTATTTGGAATTCACTATAGATCTNTTTTCCTGATTTTCAATTTGCTCTACTTTTCTCCTAGCGGTAGACAACAAAACATGGTACATTTTCAAAATTGTTCATATCTGAGGTTCTTTATGTTGGAGGAATTGGGCCTCACATTTACTTTATCATTTAATTAATGAGTATAGTGCATGCTTCAAAATAATTTTCGTTCCAAACTTTCTAAGGCATTGTCCATAGATTCTTATAGTCAGCATTTCTAAGGATTGTGGAGCAAGCTTATTCTCATTTCTTTGTAAAAATGAAAGTAATTCTGTCCCTAGTTGTTCTTAGAATTTCTCTTAGTCTTTCATCCCACAAACCCTTATAAGTACGTGTCAGTCTGGATATTTTTAATTTCTTTTCTGTTTAATACTTATGTAAGAGACTCACACAATTTAAAGTTGTAAAGCAAGTGTGTGAGAGGCATCTGCATTCCTGTTTACTGGAGCACTATCCATAGAGCCAAGGCAAGGACTCAACTTTATGGCTATCCACACATGACTGTATAGCCAGAAATCCAAAGGAGTCGGCTTAAGGAGTATTAGGGAGTTTATTATGATATAAATTGGAGAGAAGAACTCACTAAACAGCATAAGGCAAAATCATGGAAGGCTAATGGGCCCTGCCTGGCCCATGCTGCTCCTGCCCTCCGGGTCAGTCCGCACCATCCAAACCCACGAGGGAGACAAGAAAGTGAGGTGTAAGTACCCCCCAAGTCTTAAGCTAGCCCGAGGCCATGCCCTAGGGGCTGATACTTCAAAGTCAGAGGTGGAACAGATACCCACTACATGACTGGATAAAGAAAAGAGAATGCAAATACACCCTGGAATATCAGTCACAATAGTAAAATTCTCTTATTTTTGAAAACGTTAAGTGGAGAGGAAAGCCAGTGTTAAATGCCGAAATTCTGGCACAAGGTGATAAATATTCCATATTTGCTTTTGTGTGTGGAAATACAAAATGTGATCTCTCTAAAGTGTAGTGGAGAGTAGTGGCTGCACGCATTTGCATAGGGTGGAGAGCAGAGGATGGACGCGAAGAAGATGCTTAGTGGGTGCAATGAAGCAGAGGACTGGCAAGTCATATCTACTATTCTGTAATTTGGGAAGGTATCTGTAGCTTACAACAACTTACCATATATATTTTTTCCCAAATTTTCCATTAGAGAAGATTTTGAATGTCCTGAAGGAATGTTTAATGTTTGGAGTAGAGGGAATACAAATTATCCTTGTCTGATTATTATACAATGCAAGCATGTATGGAAAATTCATATTGTGAATGCAAAATTCTGAGTCACAAAAATACACCATGGGATGCTTTTTAAGAAGAAAAAAACAAATTTGTTTCAAAATTGTTGTTAACTATTATAATTAAGGCAGAGTTCAATAGAATGTCTGAAATCAAAACTCCAAAGCAAACATAATTTTCATTCATAGCAATGTACAGGATGAACTTGGTTAAACAATAAAAGTACTTCTTATTTCAAGAATATTTACAATCTAAGGTAAATTATTCTTGTCTGACATGATTTTTTTTTCAGTGAAATTATTAAATTTTGCTAACTCTTTACAAAATATACATCATAATTTTACTACATCAATACTCAGGGATAGCTTTGTGACAAAAATTCCCTGGATGACACATAGTTGAACTGACCATTTGGAAGGACATTAAGAAAATAACACGGAGTAGTACTCCATTGTGTATATGTACCACANTTTCTTGATCCATTCTTCAGTTAAAGGGCATCTAGGTTGTTTCCAGGTTCTGGCTATTACGAATAATGCTGCTATGAACATAGTTGAGCATGTGTCCCTGTGGTGTGATTGAGCATCCTTTGGGTATATGCCCAAGAGTGGTATAGCTGAGTCTTGAGGAAGATTGATTCCCAGTTTTCTGAGTCAGCCCATGGAGATCGCATCCATTTCTCTCTCGCTGGGTGATCCATGCTTCCCTCCTAGGTTCCTCCCTGGAGCTGTAGGTTGCAGTCTGGTTAGCCCATGCTTCACATCTAGTATCCACCTATGAGTGAGTACATACCATGTTTGACCTTTTGGGTCTGGGTTACCTCACTCAGCATGATATGTTCTAGTTCCATCCATTTGCCTGCAAATTTCATATGGTCATTGTTTTTCTCTGCTGAGTAGTACTCCATTGTGTATATGTACCACATTTTCTTGATCCATTCTTCAGTTGACGGGCATCTAGGTTGTTTCCAGCTTCTGGCTATTATGAATAATGCTGCTATGAACATAGTTGAGCATGTGTCCCTGTGGTATGATTGAGCATTCCTTGGGTATATGCCCAAGAGTGGTATAGCTGGGTCTTGAGGAAGATTGATTCCCAGTTTTCTAAGAAACCGCCATACTGATTTCCACAGTGGTTGTACAAGATTGCACTCCCACCAGCAGTGGAGAAGTGTTCCCCCTGCTCCACATCCTCTCCAACATAAGCTGTCCCAAAAAAGAAATATTTAATTATATATGTATATATAGTTAATTAAACATTAAAGTACTGTACACACACAGACACACACATATGCATGCATATATATATAGCATATAAAACAATGATGAGTTGTTTCCTTCATATATTTTTCTTGCTTGGATAGTTCATTCCTTCTTCTTTCTGAATAATATTCTAAATTCTAATGTTCTACTGTTTGCTAATTCATGTATACACTGAAAGGCATCTTGTAATTTTTTGCATTTTGATAGCAATAAATAAAATATTTATACATAAAAAAAAGAAAATAACACTGGTCTATTATCTTTTGTGGCTTCCTCTGAGTGAGGCATCAGAACATGCCCCTTGCTATAGAACATGGAAACTGGGTCATTAAGCAAGTATTCTGCCACTGAGACAATCTTCAGCCCAAGTAACCTACATTTTATATCAATATGACTATATTTTCCCATACAACGTAAAAACCTTTGTGCGCTTTCTGTATAATTGATTCTAGTATATCTGTGGAAAAAGACACAGACATCAGTACTTCTAATGCTCTTTTTCTGTACCTCTCAGTAAGTATTTTTGAAATACTTTGTTTTGTATATCTGCTTTAAAATTGTTTTCGTTCATATATACACACATATATACATACATATGTACATATTTGTCACAAAACTCAGATCACTTCTAGCTTCACTGACATAGTTGAGTTACTAGACCTATAATTATATACATAACAACAAAAGTATTCCCCTATATCTGTCTCTTATACACATCTAGATGTGTATAAGAGACAGCATATATACATACATATGTACATATTTGTCACAAAACTCAGATCACTTCTAGCTTCACTGACATAGTTGAGTTACTAGACCTATAATTATATACATAACAACAAAAGTATTCCCCTATATAATCTTCTATATGGTTTACCAATAATGTAAATATTAGTATCTGGCTGCATGAACAGTGTTGTATGTATTCTCCATCTTTGTTAGTTATATCCATCTTGCTCTTCACTGACATTGCATTAATGCCTACAACATAAGAGAAGCTTGATTATTTTTTAAACCTTTAAAGCTTTGTTTATTAGTATGATATAAAGTTTTCAAGGTTGGCACTTAGTTCTCATTACAGTGCATCAAAAGAGGATGAATGTGTTTACTTTGGAGGTGAATATATTACTTTGATTTTAAGATTCATACCTATAAGTTTTATCTTCAATCTAAAATAATACAGTAGAGTTTTGTATTAGTTCTAAATTGAATAAAGATTTCTTCCCCTTTTATTTGAAATAGATTTTTTTTCTCATATAATATATCCTGATCAAGATTTTCCTTCTTTCCAGTCCTCCCACTTTCCTCCCCAGATCCACCTCCTTTCTATCCCTCATTAGGAAATAAGGAGACTTCTATGGAATAATAATAAAATATAAAATAATAAAATAAAATGTAACATGATAAAACAAAACCAACACATAGAAATTGTATAAAACAAACAGAAGAAAAAGATCCCTAGAGAAGGCACAAGAAACAGAGACCCACTCATTAATATACTCAAAATCTCATAAAAACACTAAACTGGAAGACATAATATATAGGGAAAGGATCTGCAGGGTTAAAAAAGAATAAAAAATTAACAAAATAAAAATGAAAATTAAAATCATAAGATAACTTTTTTAGAAATGGAGGAGCCCTGAAATGACATTATAAGAGAAGGAACCTCCAAAGATTCTGTTGAGTTAGTTTTCTGGTGGTCATCTACTGCTGGGCATGCAATCTACCATAAGAGTAATTTGTTTTCCCAGTGAGACTCCTTTGGACAAAGCTAAATTTTCTTTTGCAAGTGGATAACAATTGAAGATTGTTTCTGAGTTTGTGATGGGGGCATGTGTCCACTTCTCATTTCAGGACCCTACTTGGTGCAGACCAATGCAGGCCCTGTACTTGATGCCTCAGTCTCTGTGAGTTCATATGATCTTTGATCATGTTGATTTAGAGGGCCTTGTTTTCTTGGTGTCTTTCATCTCCTCTTGTTCTTATACTCTTTCTACTTCAGTTTCTTTCACCTTCCCTAGGCCATTAGGAGAGGGACTTGATGGAGACATCCTGTTCAGGCCTGAGTATTCCAAAATCACCTGCTCTGTGCATATTGTCTGGCTGCAGGGCTCTGTGTTTCCTCCAATGTTCTGAAGGAAGAACTTTCTCAAACATAAACCCATACACCTATGGACACCTCCTTTTTGATAAAGAAACCACAAGCATACACTAAAAAGAAAAAGCAATTTCAACACACAGTCCTCACCAAACTGGATGAAGAATCCAAATAGATCCATACTGACCACACTATACAAAACTCAATTTCAAACAAATCAAAGACCTGAACATAAAAACAAATATACTGAACCTGATGGAAGCAAAGTGAGGAATAGCCTTGAACCCATTGGCACAGGAAAGGAACAGAATACCATTAGCACAGGCACTAAAATCAGCAATTAATAAATGGGGCCTCATGAAACTGAGAAGCTTCTGTACTGCAAAGGACACTGTCATTTGGACAAAGCAGCAGCCTACAGAATAGGAAAATATTTTTACCAATGACACATCTGATAGAGGGCTAATATCCAAAATATATAAACAATTAAAGAAACTAGATATCAAGAAAACAATTAACCCAATTAAAAAGGAGGTACAAATAACTCAATTAAAACAGAGGATTCTCAATAAAAGAAACTTTAATGGCTGAGAAACATTTAAAGAAATGTTCAATATCCTTAGTTGTCAGGGAAATGCAAATTAAAACTACCTTGAATTTTCATCTTATAAGTTGGAATGACTAAGATCAGTAAAATAAGTGTTAACTCATGCTGAAAAAAGATATGAAGAGGAACACTTATCCATGTTGTTGGGACTGTGAACTTGAAGAGCCACTGTGAAAATTAGTGAGACAGTTCCTCAGGAACATGGGAATGAATCTGTTTCAAGATCCAGCTATACCACTTACAGGTTATACTCAAAGGTTCCTTCTTCCCACCACAAAGACATTTGCCAACCATGATCCTTGCTCCTCTACTCATAATTGCCAGAAAATTGGAAATAACCTAGATGTCTTTCAGTAAATGATAAAGACAATGTGGTACATTTATACATTGCAATATTATTCAGCTGATAAAAAATGAAATCTTGAAATTTGCTGGCAAATAGATGTAATTAGTATGCCAGACACAGTATATATTCACTTATATGTTGTTATTTAGCTGTTAAGTCATTGATAATTAAGCTATAATCCATAGAACCACAGAGGGTAGGTAGATGGCTATTTTGGCTTTAGCCAGGTAGCTAGCACCTCCCTTTTAAGGCATGGCCAAAACCTGAGCCCCTTGAAAAATTGGGGAGGCTACGTGAGCTCTCTCTTGTCTCTCACTCACCTCTCTCTGCTGTTTGAGATCGTCTCATCGTTTGTGATCACTGTGATCTTAGAAGGCAGAGAATTCTCCGCTGTATTGTATTGCTTTCTTGTCCGTCCCTGTTCCCTCCCCTCTGTTCGTAAGTTGTTTATAAAATAAAGCTATTTTGATAAAATATATAAATAATTGAGCTGGCCGTATAATTGCCGTAATAGGTGGGTATAGGGTAAGTGACTAGAGGATATAGTTAGACTTTGTTAGGAAATGGAAATGCAACAGATAATTCTGGATGGATGAGCATGGGCTGGAATGGGAGAAGCAAGTGGGGAGATGAAGGGGAGGGAGTGGACAACACTAGCAAAATCGAAATGTAAACACCAAGCTAGCCACAATCTCTTTGATCTACNATGGTATCCTGACTGAAAAATATGCTAAGGCAATAGCACAAAACCTGTGGGAATAACCAACTAATAACTGATTTGATTTAAGGCCCACTCCAGGATATGAAACCCAATGTGAAACTACTTTGGTAACCAAGAACCAAAGATTACATAGCCCAGGGATAAAGGAAAAAAAAATACCACTGGTCTTTAAGAAAATAGTAGTGAAAAAATGGCTCTGAGTAATATTGTTCTATTCATAGATCAGTGCCTTATTCAGTCATCATCAGAAATCTTCCTCCTGCAGCAGATGGGAACAAATACAGAGATCCATAGCCAGATATCAAGCAGTGAGAGAGAGACCTTGGAACATCCAGCCCTAAACGGGATGTCTCCATCAAATTCCTCCTCTTAAAGCTCAAGGATTCCCAAGAAAGAGGAAGTAGAAAGACTGTAAGCACCAGAGGGGATAGAGAACATCAGAAAAAAGGGCCCTCTAAATCAGCATGAACAAAGCTCATATGAACTCAGAGACTGAAATAGCATGTACAGNTCCTGCACAGATCCTGCATGGTTNTGTACNGGGTCCTCTGGATTTATATATTATGGCTNCCAGTTTAGTGCTTTTATTAGATTTCTGAATGTCAGATGAGTGGGTTCTGCTTCTTGTGCTTTCTCATGGACTCTTAACCTTCTGTTAGTTTGTCTNGTCCAATTTTGATGTGGTAATTTTTGTTTTACCTTATATTTTATTTTGTTATATTTTATTATTATCTCTTAGAAGCCATTTCTAATGAAAGACAGAAAGGTAGTGGATCTGGATGGGGCATGTGAGGAAGAACTGGGAAGAGTAGAGGAAAGAGAAACCATAATCAGAAAATATTATGTTAGAAACAAATCAATTTTCAACAAAGGAAAAATATGCATAATGATGTGGTACTAAGGAATAATTCAGTACCTGTATACATGATATACTATTTTAAGTAATCTAAACTATTTGTCTCGTGAAATAGCAGTTACTTATCATGAATACTTTGAAATGCTTTATTTGAACTTTTAAAACAAACTACATATTATTGTTATCCACAGTCACCCTACTGTGCATCAGCACTCAAGAAACTCTTAGTCCTCTTTAAATGTAAATTTGTGTCTCACCATATCTCTGCCTTTAGTTTTTGTTCCTAGTAACTTCCATTTTGTTGGCAACTTCTATGAGTTAAAAAAAATGGATGTTCTACCATTCTTATCAAAATATTACACTGCACTTTTCTTACAAAACAAGTGTGTATCATTTAAAGAAGTGAAGCCACAGGAGATAACTTCTTGAACAGTACAGCAGTAACACAGACACTGAGATTGACAATTAATAAATGGGACCCCATAAAACTGAAAAGTTTCTTTAGTGAAAAAGATAATATCAGTAGCAGAAAATGGCAGCCTACAAAATGGGAAAAGATCTTCACTAATGCCATGTCCAACAGAGGACTGATCACCAAAATACATAAAGAACTCAAAAAACTGGACATCAAAAAATCAAATATTCTATTTAAAAAATGGGGTAGAGACCTAAATAGGGAATTATCAACAGAAGAATCTCAAATAGCAGAGAAACACTTAAAGAAAGGTTCAACATCCTTAGCCATCAGAGAAATACAAATCAAAACTACTTAGATATTCCACCGTCCACCTTTCAGAATGTCAATGATCAACAACACAGTTGACAGTTTATGCTGGAGAGGATGTGGAACAAGGGGAACACTCCTCCATTGTTTGTAGGAGTGCAAATTTGTACAACCACTTTGGAAATAAATATAGTGGTTTCTCAGAAAACTAGGAATCAATCTACCTCAAGACATAGCTATACCAATCTTGGGCATATACGCAAAGAATGCTCAGTCATACCCCAAGGATACTTGCTCAACTATGTTCACAACAGCTTTATTTTAATATCTAGAACCTGAAAACAACCTAGATGCCCCTCATCTGAAGAATGGATAAATAAAATGTGGCACATTTACACAATGGGGTATCACTCAGCTGTTAAAAATAATGACATCAGGAAATTTGAAGGCAAATGGATGGAACTAGAAAAAAATCATCCTGAGTGAGGTAACCCAGACCCATAAAGACAAACATGGTATGTACTCACTCATAAGTGTATATTAACTATAAAGTAAAGAGTAACCATGCTACAATCTTCAGACTCAGAGAGGCTAGGTAAAAAGGAGGACCCAAATGGGATCTCCCTGGGAAAAGGAAATAGAAGTGATCTTATCGGTGGGCTCAGGGCACATGAAGATGGGAATGTGAGGGATGGTGTTGAGGGGGTAGAGGGGAAGAGTACTGAAAGAGATGCCTGGAAATGGGGGTGGACTTTGCTGGGTCAGGTAGAAGCCTGATACAAGGGAAACTCACACCCATCTACAAGGATGACTCCAGCTAAGACTCCTAGCAATAGTTGATGTATAACCTGAAATGTCCATCTCCTGTGATCAGATAGGTGACTACATCAATTGTCATCAGAGAGCATTCATCCAGTAACTGATGGAAACAGATACAGAGACTCACAGCTGAGCATCAGGNCTAGCTGAGGGAATCTTGCTGAAGAGAGGAAGGAAGGATTATAGGTGGAGCCAGAGNGGTCAAGGACATCACAAGGAAACCTGCAGTAACAACTAACCTGGCTCATAGGAACTCAAAGAGTCTACCAACAACCAGGGACCCTGCATGGAACTGACCTCAGCCCATTACATATATGTGACAGTTGTGCAGCTTTGTCTACTTGTGGGACTCCTAACAATGGGAGCACAGACTGTACCTAATGCTTTGGCTNGCTCTTATGCACCTATTCCACATACTGTATTGCCTTGCCCAACCTACAGGAGGAGGTGCTTAGTCTTACTGAAACTTGATATGTCATACTTTGTTGATACCCATAGGAGGCCTGCCCTTTTCTGAACAGAAACAGAGGAGGAGTGGATTGAGAGGAGAGGTAGAGGGGAGATGGGGNGAGACAATGGAAAGAGAGAAGGGAGGGGAATTTGCAGTCAGGTTGTAAAATAAATAAAATAATTAAAATTGAAAAAATAAAGTGAAGACAATTTTAGTCTCTTCATTACCACTGATGACATTTCATTCTTCTTATGGCCAAATGTTACATGTATCACTTGTATACCACATTTTTAAGAACTCACTTGGTAACATGGGAGTATTTAGTTTGTTGCCAAACATTTTCTGTTATGAATGATGCTGCGGTATGTGTTGTAGTAGAGTCTCATCAATGGCGTGGTTCCATTCCCTTTGGATGAACTCAGCAGTCTGAATACTGGATTATATAGTAGTCCTCTNCTAGATCATGTAATATTTATCCTCATACAGGACTATGGCTAATGACTATGATTTTCACCATAACTTTGCCAGCATTTTTCTATNACATTTTTTAATAATAGCCAGTCTTATAATTGTGAGCAGATATTATGATTTTGAATAGAAGTCCTTGGTTATTAGTGAGGTTTGAAATTTCTCCTCTGACTTTCACACATTTCTTTGTCTTTCCTTAAATGTCTATTAATGCCTATCATCTATTTTAAAATTTAGTTTCTTTTATCTCTGTTAGGTTTTTGAGTTCCTTATGTATTATACACACTAACATATTCTGTATTATATTTTCACTCATTCTCTAGTTCTTTCTTTCAATCTGGTCTTAATTTCCTTCATTTTTGTTAAGCTTTNATTTGATAAAGTGCNATTTTTTCTTTGTCTTTGTGCTTTTGAAAGTTGAATACTCCTTATTCATTCCAGTGTCCTGAAATGTAACATCAATAGTGTTTTAACATGTAAAATCTTATTGTGTCTAGTCTTACATTCAGTTATTTAGTCTGTTTAGATTAATTTTGTTGTTCATGAGACAGAGACCTAATTTTATTATTGAGCCAGTGAACTCATCATTTTCCCAGCACCATTTATTGACAAGGTTGTTCTTATTCCNTTCATGTTCTTAGTAATTTGATATAAATTTTGACTACCATTGTTTGGGTTTATTTCAAGTCTCTTATCCTGTTGAATATCTTGGTTTGCTCTATGAAATTGCCCATGTTGTATTGACCACTGGAATTTGCAAATATATTTCAAAATCNTGAAATATGCCTTGGGCTTTAGCATTCTGCTCAATATTACTGTGACTAGCATAGGCCTGCATAAATTATGTGTCTTAGATTTCATGTTCAATTATATAAAAGTCATCAATTGATGCTTTGAAAGGATTCTCACTGGATCTGTAGATTACCTTGAGTCAGAAAGGCATTTTGGCAATGTTGCTCCTACCTATGAATGGTAGATATTTTCCATTAAAAAAAAGAAAGAAAATTTATGACTTTAAAAATAGTACAGACTATATGTAGAGTATTTCTAGTCATTTTTCTCATAATTGCCATTGATCGATTTTGCTCAATGTTAAAAATTCTTTATCAGACAATAATGACATAATAAAGCATCTTTGCAAGTATGACAGAATCAGAGATGGAGAGGTGTTAATCAAATGCAAAAAATTGTTTTACATAAATGTATTGAATAAACATTTTTATTATTTGTAATAAATTTTTGGGAAAAATCAGAATTACACAAATCTACTTACATTGAAATTAAGAATGACTATATTATCAGTGAGCAT
>LZPO01098804.1:0-16653 GCA_001675575.1 Neotoma lepida | reverse complement strand
ATAGTAATGTTACCTTCAAATGTGAAAGGTGATAAACTAGTGTACTCTACTAATTACTTTTATTGTGGCTGTAAAAAAAAATACCTGACAAAAACAACTGAAGGAAGGGTTTCTCTTGGCTCATGATTGGGGACAAAATCTATCATGGTGAGGGAAGTTAAGGAAGCAGCTGGAAAAGATGGTAACATGATGTTCTGAGTCAAGAAGCAGAGAGAAAGAGAGAGAGAGAGAGAGAGAGAGAGAGAGAGAGATATGCTGGTGTTTCACTCACCTTTTCTTTTGATTTAGACTGGAACCCCAGCCTACATAATTGTTCTATCCACACGCAGGGGTGGGCCTTCCCATATCAGTTAAACTTCTCTGGAAGTGGCTTCACAAACATAGCCACATTCCAAATTCCCTTATGTTGACAATCAAGGTTAAACATCATACATACCATAACAATAAATAAGCAAACAGAAAAACCAAAATACCCCAATCTGGTAATAAAATCTCAGCAAAATCATTCGATAAACTTCAGTACTTTCCCATTATAAAAGCATTGGAGGTAACCTTAGAAGTGGATTGCTTTAACTTGATGAGTGGTGTCTATGAAAACCCTCCACTACCCACATTCTTAACAATGATGGAGTGGGTGCTTTACTCTTATGATCAGGAAAAGTCAGGTATCCTTCATCTTGTCACTTGATTTAGTATTGTTACTGTTTGATAATTCCTCAAAAAGTTAGACTGGTTTACCGCTAGACCTAGCAATTCTACCTGAGAGTACAGATTTCCCCCTACAGACAACACACAACAGAAATGTGTGAGAGATATGAGTGTTCATAGAAATATTATTCATGATAAGTTACAAATGGGAGTATCTGCCATGTCTACTAACTAGTAGTCAAAGAACGGAATGTGAGGTTACTCAGTCATAAACAGAAATGAAGAACTAATACATTCTGGCATGTGTATGGACCTTGAAGACAATATGATGAATGAAAAACGGCTGTCACAAAAACTGTTAAAAGTGGCACAGGATTTCACTGCAGGTGAGTACATGAAGTCTGAAAGCAGATCAAGAGCTGGGTAGGAAGACAGGACAAAATGGATTATTGATTCTATCTAACTGGCAGTTTCTTTATGGCTGACCACATGGCTTTAAAATGGATTATGGAAGGAAGGCTACACAACTCTGAGTCCTACACATTCACTTGAAGCTGGTTAGTTGCACATTGTTGAGCTGTAATGAAGAGAACTCACTACAGAAGTCGGTCTTGTAGTGTTACCCTGCTCTTCTGTTGTGCTGGGGAAGGGCACTTTAGTGTCTTACTAGTTAGCTTAGTCCTCTAGGCTCCTAGCCTACCAGCAATGCCTGTTTTTAGTATCAGGTAAGACTCTATGGGAAAGAGACTGCTAATCTCTCATCTTATGTGTTTGATTCTTATGAGAGAGCATATACATTTTTCAGTAATTTCTTATAATTCTAATTTATTTCATTTTATCTACTTGAGTGATGAATCTCCCCCTAGCCTTGACTACAGAAGTCAGTCTGCATATTTTATCTGTCATCCATGTTTGGTCATTCAGACTCTCATGTGTTCAGGAAATTTCTATGCAGACTTTTCCCAGAGATAATATCAATAAAGTCTTTTATAAAGCAAGATTTCCAGAGGAATGCACGCCTATATTTTTGGCAACTATGAATTGTGTTCCCGCTTTTTGAGACAGGTGATTGCTCTATGTCCCAATTTGGCTATGCAGGCCATGTTAGTTTCTGCTTCTAGAGCTCTGGAATTACAGGCAAGTTTCATCTACTCCTCTGGCCTTGTCCTTAAAATTTTCTCTTCTGTGAGTTGTGTTTTCCTAGTTTTACCGGTTTGCTCAGACTTTTATGGTAGGTTTTAAGAATTTTGTGTAGTAGACACATAAGCCCTGTTTGTCATCTGTACTAGTTCAAGGTTAGTTATTTTCCATTTACATACTTGTCTTTAGTTTTAGATTTTGGCATATATGATAATGTGTATTCAAATATTTGCTTCCTAGATGATTTTAATTCTTGATTTGGATAAAAGTATTTCCCTTGCCTTAGATTTTAAACATGTAAGCTTGAGGATTTTATTATTTCTCATAAAAATGAAAAGTATAATGTATTAACAGTTTTTGTATATGATGTGATAGAGGGAAGCAGTTTTACTTTTCACATGGAGTATTTTATAGTGGAATTTTAATTATTTTATCTAGTAAGGCAATTTCTCACGTGTTCTTTATATCCATCCTACTCTTCCCCGGCTTTCTAGGCTACTATTAATCATTCAGTATATCACAAGAAGTTGAAGGTATCTTTATAGAATATCAGGTGAGATGATTTGAATATTATTTGACTTACACTTTTTGGCTAATATTTGCTTTCACTTTCACAGTGAGCATGACAACATATTTGTGGCTAGGGAAGGATACATGGCATTTAATAAAAGGGAAAGATGAGAAGGAATACTGAATATGAGACTCGTGCCTTGCCCTTTAACCTAAGCAAAATCTGGGTCAGACAATTTGGGTATAGGACACCAGCTGTGGGCTCTGAGGAGGATGGGATAGGTGGCCTTTGCCTCTGTAAGTTAAGAGCATTCAGAACCCATCACACTCATATTTTGCTGAGCATTTTTTTTTGTAGCAGAAAAGGAGAAATAATGTTAGTCAGTTTTGTCCTCACAGTGTTTCCGTGAACGCTGTATGACTTTGAAGCCGATGAGGCAAGGTGATCTTCACGCCGGTGGGCCGGGGAATGCAGTTTATGTTGTTAGGAGCTACATGTGGCACTGTTTCCTTCAATATCCTTCACATTCAACTTATCATGGAATCTATTTTCTCAGAGATTATATGCTTAACCTTTTATGCCACCCACAAGCAAGCACAGACTATGTTAGGAAAAGGGTGTGGACAGGGAAAGGGAGAGGGGGGTAGAAAAGGAGAGGAAGGAGGGAGGGAGGAAGCAAGGGGGGCAACTAAGAAGCTAAGAATGTGGGAATTGTCCCCGGAATCACACAATATGTTTTTAAGTCATTTCTGGTCAGAGAAGGAAAATTATGAATAATTGAAGAAAGTTTACCTGTATTCTTATAAGATTTGCATATTTGACTACAGATTCTATATTGATTATGGAAAGAAGGAAAAAATGTAAATGGTATAGTTAAAATTCCCAGTGCCCTTTCTAATAATGCCCCGATTAAGTCACCATTCCTTTTCATTTCTGTCATCCAGATTATTTTTCTTTGAGGCTGACAGTTGGTGTTTGGATTACTTAGAAACGAATCTCTTCTATGCCTCCCTCTTGTCAAGTTTCATTCTCTGGAAAGAGGCTCAGCCTTACCTGAAGAGGAAAATGCTTGTCATGTGTCTTCCTTTCTAGAGGTAAATTCTAGTTAGCTCTCTGTCATCAGCAAATGTGAGAATACGTGTTGAGGTAGAAAACTTGTAATCACTGGGATTCAATTTACAAAACATTGCCGTTTCTTTCCATATGAACAACTTTCTGAGAAAGTCAAAGGAAACTGTTCATATGTAATACTTACACTTGCATCTTTAACAGTGCAAGTTTTGCTTGCAAATGTTACATACATATATGGAAAATAATGAGCATTTATTCTGGTTGAAATTTAGGTAGCTAAGACATGGTGGGTACGATGTGTAAGTGTTGTGAGGTGTAGAAACTTAAAGGATGGAAGTTAGAAAGTTCACTTGATTGTGTTAAGAAAGCATCATGAATTTTTTAAGGCCTTTTTAATTTTTTTTCTCAATCTCTCAGGGTTTTATCTTTCCAGAGAGAAAATATAATTTCCCCCCAAAAAGACAAGGGTTGATACACATGGGGTGACAGAAGCATGCAGGAATTAACTGGAGGTCTTGGCCTTTGATTTCTGGCCCGTGACAGTTTCTCTCTCTTTTTGCTCTAGTTTTCTTTCTTGCAGCTTTGTACATTGGGGACACAGATAACTAGGAAACTTTATTGCTTTCTGTGGGTAGCCATGGGTCACTGCAAGGAAAGTGGGTTGGCCAAATCACTCATGGTATAGCCACCTCCTGCCTGAGCTGATAGAAGACTAGGGAAATGCCTTAGATGATGGAGGCCAGATGGAGATGGAAGGTGATCGCTGGAGGGGGGCCATCCTGTTACCACATCTCAGCCTTGGCTTACAAACAGATTCCCCCATTCTCTTGCCCTTCATTGCTTAAAAAAATTGGGTTGAGGGCTTCTTAAAACTTTTCCATTTTGTTCTCTTTTCATCCAAGAAAATTTTATGTAATCCTGGGTATGTAGGTATATAAGTAAGCATACAGTCAACCATTAACTGACAATAAATCATAAAGAAATTTATTTTAAAACAACTTTTTGTCTACATACAATCTTATTATTTCTTACAGATAAAAATCAAAATTTCGTGATAATGCTATTACTTTATATAAACAATGAAAGCTTGGCTAAATATTTAATTCTATAAAATATAGAACATCTTTTAGGATTTTTTGAAATTGATTAATGTTTTGATTTCATAATTGTCAATGCTGAGAATGTCACTTTGCATAGTATAAAATGGCAGAAGTATGCTTAGGGATACACTGGAAATTGTTGGAAAATTTTACTTGAACCTAAGCCAAACTCACTTAGCATTTTTAAAATGAAACAGAAGTCAGGAACTCAAATGGCAATTTTGAAAATCAAACATTCTAAAACATAAAACAATCCAAAGATATACTAATTTGACACTTACATGCTGAGTAATTGCAGCAGGGAAATATAAAAGTCTTTGTTTTCTGTAATTAAATCATCATGTTTCTTTAAGAGCAAAAAGCTGTGTATGCATAGTAAATATACTGAAATTCAGAACACACAATAGTCTCAGCTCTGAGGATGACAAAGTGTGTATGTTGTCTGTTCAGGTGGAGAATCATTGAGCCCTGCCAGAAATATCAGAGACTCATTACATATTTGGTTTTGACTTGATTTTTGGCCATTGTGAATTCAGAATCCTCTATTGTTACCAAATTTTTCATGGCCCCCACCTTCCTCTCTGTGATGTGATATGGGGTCACAACTCATGGCTTAAGAAGCTATACTTGAATTGCTTCTGTATAAGGGTTCCATTTTGCTCTTATTTATTGTTCATTTTTGTATATATGTGTGTGCATTCATATGTGTTGAGATGCACATGCGTGGATATGTAAGTGTATATATGTGGATAGGTGTGTGTGTGCACGTGGAAACCAGAGGTTAGCCTTTGGTGTCATTCACTCCTCAGGTACGATCGGCCTATTGTTTTAAGATAGACTCTCTCATTGGCCTGTAACTAGGCCAGTAGGTGAATCTCACTGGCCAATGAGTCCCAAGTATCTCCAGTGCTGGGCTTACAATTAGGTGCATGCCTGGCTTTTTCTTATGTGTCCTGGAGATAGGACTCAGGCACTCCTGCTTGCAGTGACTGAGTCATTAGCCAGTCCTTGTTTGTCTTTAGTCATTGACTGACACATAATATTTGCATTTATTTATAAGGTATAATCTGATGTGTTGATATACACACATACACACAATCAGGGTAGTTAATGTATCTAGCACCTTAAACTTTTATTAATCCCTTATGATGAATACATTAAAAAAAAACCTTCCTTCTGACTATTTTGAGTTATATAATGTATTATATTAAATCTAATCAGTATATTTTGTGAATAAATTGTTTCAGAAGTACTATATATGTCTAAAGCTCACTTTCAGAAATTATAAAGTTGGCAGTATAGTCACTTGGTAAAGCACATGTTACCTGGAAGAATCATAAACAGATACTCAATACATTGAAGTCTAAACCTTTAAAGTATTTTTAAAATGAAAAAAAAAAGTAATGGATAGAATTTGTTTTAAAAATGCACAAAGCCTCTAAAATGCTGAGAAAAACAAATGTGATTGAAAATTCCTTTATACACAGAACACCTGACCATGAATAATGGTGTGAAAGACATATGCTGCTGGGTTTATTGGGATGTTTATTATATTACGTTTTCTGTAATTGAAAATAAACATTTTTGTCCATAGGTAGTATCTACTGAGAAGACTATTCATTTCCTTAAATGTTTTCAGTTTCATGGAGTACAGGTTTTAAAGCACGTCCTTGTAATTCTCTAGATTTCCCAGGTATCTGTTGTTATGTCCCTTTTTCTTCTCTAATTTTGTTAATTTGGATCTTCTCTCTCCACCTTTATTTAATTTGGCTAAATGTTTGTCAATTTCACTGATTTTCTCAAAAAAGAAATCTACTCTTTGTTTCATTGGTTCTTTGTATTGTTTTGTTGTTTGTTTATATTTTACTGATTTCAGTCCTGATATGATTTTTTCTTGCAGTCTTCTGTTCACTTTCTTGTTCTTTCTAGAGCTTTCAGGTATGTTGTTAAGATACAAATATGAGATCTTTCCTTTTTTTATATAATGTGGGACTTGCCCTAAGAACCACCTTCATTGTGTCTCATAAGTTTTTGTATGAAAATGTAAGTTCATTTCCATTCAACTCTAGAAAACTTTTACTTTCTTTCTTTATTTCTGCATTGACTTATTTTTCTTTTCGTTCAGCAGTAAGTTGTTCAGTTTGTATACTATCTGTTATTTCTATGGTTGTTGATATCCAGCTTTAATCTGTGGTAATCAGATAGAATGTAGGGTGTTATTACAATTTTCTTGTATCTGTTGAGATTTGCTTTGTGTTCAAGTATATGGTCAATTTTGGATTAAGTTCCATGAGGTTCTGAGGAGAAGGTATATTCTTTTTGGTTTGGGTGAAATGTTCTATAAATATCTGTTGTCTATTTAGTTTATAATGTCAGTCACCTCCAGCATTTTTCTGCTTAGTTTTTGTCTGGATGGCCTGTCTATTGGTAAGAATGGAGTATTGCACTCACCCAAGAAACTGTGTGAGGGTAAAACATGTAGAATTTGGCTGTAGTTGTGGGTTTTGTTGTTGTTATTGTTGTTTTTTAAAAAATTGCTTAGTTGCCCTTGCATTTTGTGAATAGATGTTGAACTGCAATGTCCTCTTGGTGGATTTTTTTTTCTTTGAAGAGTATGTATTTTCCTTCCCATCTCGTCTGATGGGTTTTGTTTTGAATTCAATTTTGTCATGGCTACACAGGCTTGCAACTTATGCCCATTTGCTTAGATCTAGTGTTTTCTTTGACTGAGGTAACCATTTCTTTTATCTTGTTTTCAATGCTTGAAATTTTCTCTTTTACCTTTTATATTCTCTTGGTGAGGTTTGCATTTGAGGTTTCTGTTTGAGTTCCTAAATTTTTCATTTTTAAATATCCCTCAGTTTGCATTTTCTATATTTATTCTATTTCCACTTTAAGGTCTTGAACTATTTTATTTATTTCCTTCTATTGTTTCTTTGTGTTTCCACAGATTTCTTTACTGGATTTATTCATTTCCCTTTTAAAGGCTTCTAACATATTTATAAAGGCTATTTTCATGTCCTTCAGTTATGTTTCATTTCTCAGAGCCTACTGTAGTAGGGTTGCTGGGTTCTAGTGGAGACATGTTGGAGATTGTGTTTTTAAGTTGGTGTCTTAAACAACTAGTTTGGGGAAGATTGTGATTCTAGGTGCTGATATCTGATCTTATCTTTGTTGTGTGGGAGTTTTGTTCTTTGGTTTCTGTTGCCTTCTCTCATTCCTAGGAGAATGTGGTAGCTGTGTGTTACCTGGTAGGGAATACTTCTGGAATCCTGGTGAAGCTGCAGGTTCTGGTTACAATGTGTTTCTAGGTTTTTGGAGCTGACACTTAGGGATGAGGATGGGCTAGAAGGGGGATGCTGAGGGTGTCCATAAGAAAGGAAAGCAGGGTATTCCATTGGAATTTGTTTACTTCCCTGGGAATAGGGGCAGGGGAGGTCACAAGTGCTTTGCTACAGAACTGGGGATGAGACTGGCAGATGGATTTGTAGGAGAAGAGGGAGAATGAGGTTCTCAAGCTCACCTACCTGCTTAGAGCCTACTTGCTTCTTTGGCAGGCTTGACCAGGCTTTCTCAAGGAATGCTGGAATCGGGGGCTTAGACAAAAGGATGTGTGGGGAGGAAGTTTAGAGAAGATCTGGGTGATCTGCTGGATATGGGGGAAAAGAGTATGGGACAACCATAGCAGGTGGTCTGTTGCAGAGCTGCATTGAGACTGGGGGGTTGGATTTGGAGGAGAGAAGGGAGAGGTGAAGATCTGCACTTAGCTTATCTGCTTCTCTGAATGGTGTCTGCTTTGGGTTCTTGATTAACATGAATAAGGCTTTGAGTTTGATGCCTAGTTTTGGGAAAAAAGGCCCTAGCACTTAGGAGACTGAGGCAAAAGAATCTTGGGTTCCAAGCTGGCCAAGATAAGTGATACCCCATTTCAAAACAAAAACAGCAGTAGTCAAAATCAATAAGCCTGCTGCCAAAACCAATAAGTGCTCAATAAGACAATGGTGATATAATGGAAAACTTTATATTTTTCTTTGCCTTCTCTGTTATGAGGATTACCCTCTGGACTGAAAGAATTACAACAGAAGCTCAGGAGAACAGAAACCTAAGTTTGGTAAACAGACTCTTTGCAATATGTATTTTAAGAAGACCCACAAGGCAATACAAAGGACTTCCACTCACAAGAAGCTGGAATATGTATGCTTTACCTATGCTCTCCTAAGTACAGCTGCACACATTGGGCATCTTATATAAAATGTATGTAAGAGCTCTGATAGTTAGAAAACAATAATACTGAATGGCTGTGGACTTCAACCTGGGAATCAAGATGATAATAAGTTCTCTGGGCTTCTGATCCTGCTCACAGGTCACAGACCAGAAACAGCTACTTGGAAATGGATGCCTTCTCTCTTTAACCAAAAGACTTTAGGTAATACTATAAAGACAGAAAAACCTTATTCAATAATCACTCTCCTCCATTCAAACATCACAGAAGAGCTATGACTTTCTTGCAACCCATGTTAACAGAGTTTGAATGGAAATCCTAACTCTTATCAGGACCAGACTGAAGCATTGCATCCTAATTCTTTACCACTGTGGGGTTAGAATGTGTTGATCCAGAAATGAAACTCTTTCCCCCTCTTTTCTAGTAAACTCTCTGAGAGGGTATAGGAAAATGGTTAAAGCCATTAATGACTATAGGGGATGATTAGGTAATTACCTCTATTGCTCAAATGGAAACAGTGAGAAATTCCCCCAGTGAAGTTGTCCTGACTCAATGACATCAAAAGTATCCTAGTAGAGAAACTACTTTCACCCCATCTAAAATTGCAAAGCCATTTGCTTGTCCTGTCATCCTAGACTACAAGAAAGACCATGGTACTTCAGAGTCACATCTGTGGAGTCCTGGGATGAGCTAGACCTTTACCTCTGTCCAGCAGTAGTGAGGAGACACATGCCCTGCTTGCATACCAAAGCATTCCAATTGAGAAGGTGCAGAAAGTAATTCCCATAATCCCATCTAGCAACAAAAATGTAAATTCCTCCTCACTTTTTTTGTCAAAGCAATGTTATAATGTTATTTTTTTGTCAATTGCAATGCAATAATAGAAAGTCTGATAAAGGTTTAAATAAGAGCACGCATCTTATAACACAATATAAAACATGAACTCCAGTTTTTAGTTGACAATCCTTAATTAAAACTTCAGCTTGAATTAAAAAAAGAGCATCAATAGGCAAAAATGTTGAAATGGCAGAGCTAACTAGTCTTCAAATGATAAAGCTGTTACCAATGAACTTAATAGTCAGTTATCAAAATGCTTAACACACATGAAAGCATGGACAGCTACATCAAAGCAAAGAACAAGGAAGTCTCAAATAGAAGCCATAAAATAACAAAATGGAAAAACTGGGAGCTGCAACTCCAATCCTTAGAATGAGAATTTCAATGTATAACCTCAACCACAAAATGAGAAGGAAGAAAGAATGGTAGGGCATCTGAAGGCAGAACAACAGAGACCATCAAATCTGAGAACAGACATTAAATACTCTTAAAGAAAGAGAAAAGAGGAACGAAAATAAAGAAGGAAAGGAAGGAAGACAAAGAGAAGAAATAAACCTCAGTCAGTCGGACTATGACAAAAGATCTTACATTAGCACCATTAGAATTTCAACCAGAGAGAAGAATGAAAATGAAGCTGAAATAATAATTGAATAAACAGTGGTTGAAAACTTCAAAACATGACAAAGCCCATGAACTTTTTAGGAGAAAACTCCAGCTGTATAAATTAAAATAAATCAAAATAAGAGATATCCTATTTTACTCCACTTATTTATCAATTAAAGAGAAAATAGATTTTCAAAAAACATATGATAATCAAGGTCTTGAAACCTGGAGACAAAGAATAAATTTTAAAAGCAGTGAAAAGAGGAAAATTCCTTACCTGTCCTCAGAGAGAATCGGTTCAATAGCACTTTCTCCTCAGAAACCACAGGAACTAGAAAAATGTGGCACAATATTTCCAAGTGTGAAAACAAAAGAAACATCAATGCCAAATTCTGTATTCAGCAAAAACATTCTTTAGGAGTAAGGTAGAAATCAAAACATTCTCAGACGAAGGGAAATTAAGAGAACGTTTTGCCTGTAATCCTACTCTGAGTAACTTAAGGGAATCTTCTAAACAGAAAGAAAATGACAAAGGAAAAGTCATTAACATCAAGGAAACAGAACAATGGGAAGAGTGAAGTTTGCGATTTCAATAGGGCTTCCCTTCTTATGTTGAATATCATGTTAGATGCTTTGCTTAATACAGATCAAAACAGAGGTAGGAGAAATGTTTGACAATTATATAAGAGAAAAAGCACATTGATATATGAATCCTTCGTTCTACTCTAACTAGTAAAATAACTACATTTATTGTCCAACAAATCATGTACATATGATTTAATATAAAACATGATGAGACACACACAGGTAAATACTATAAATTATTGAAAGAACTCAAAGAAAATTCAATTAATTCATGGGAAAACACTTAAAAGAAAGCACAAAAAGTAACACACACCACAAATAAACAATTAAATGAGACTTGAGACCTAACACATAAAATAATTCCATTAATATTTACCTGGCAGATTTTCTCCAATTCTTTGAAGCGACTCTTCACTCTGTTCATTTCCTTTCTCATGCAGAGCCTTTTAATTCGACACAATTCCATTAGTCAGTGCATTTTCTAAGCTGGAGCCTTCTTAAGAAAGTCCTTGACTATGTATGTTTATGTCCTTAAATTGTTCTTTATGGTTTTCTTTAGCACTCCCAGTATTTAAGGTCATCATTATAGTCTTTGATACATTTTGAAATCTTTAAACATGATGAGAGCTAGAGATTTATTTCATTCTTCTACATATGAATATCTAGTTTCCATAGAGCTATCTATTTGAGAAGTATTCTAGCTGTCTGTTTTCCAAAGTAAGTTTGACACTTAAAAAGGTAGTTGTAGCTGCATGGGTTCAAATCTGCTTACTATTCTACTCCACTATCTTTTCTAGTCTATCTATTCTGTTCTATTCTATTCTAATCCATTTTGCCCTCCCTACTGTGGTGGTTGAATGAAATGGCTTCTGTAGTATCATATGTTTGAATACTTGGTCCCCACTTAGGGGAAATGTTTGGGAAGGATTAGGAGGTGTGCCCTTGTTGGAGGAGGTGTGTCACTGGGAGTAGACTTTGAGGTTTCAAAAGACTCCTACCATTCCAAGTGTGCTCTCTGCCTCCTGCCTAGACTGTCAAGATATGAGCTCTCAGATGCTGTCATGTCTTTATTCGGTCATAAATACAAACCCTCTGGAACTCTAAGCCCAATTAAACTCTTTTATAAATTGCTTTGGTCTTGGTGTTTTATCACAGCCATGGGGGAAAAATAAATACACCTATCCCATTCTATCCCACCCCATCCCATTCCATCCCATCCTACTGTAGTTATTCTATTGGTATGCCATATGCTAATAACATATGCTAGTAACACGGTGCTTTTGTTTCTATGGCTCTAGTATAATTTAAGATATTGTGATAATGCCAACATTGCCTTTTCAGCTTAGGATTCCCTTGCTTTTCAGGGTCATTTGTACTTCCATAAGAATTTTAGGATTCCCCCCCCCCAGTTCTGTGAAGAATATCCTTAGAAGATTGGAAGGTGTTACTTTGAATTTGGGTAATTTTCACATTCATTCTCCCTGTCCATAAGCATGGGTCAGCTTTCTATGTTTTATTATCTTGTTCAACATCTCTCTTTAGTGTTTTAAAGTTTCAATTATAGAATTCTTTTACCTTTTACCTCCTTCGTGAAGTTTATTTTTAGTATGTTTGGAGGCCTTTGTGGATGCAATTTTCTGATTTCTTTTTCATTGTATCTTTTATTAGTAAGCAGACAAACAACAATTTATGTATGCTGAAAGTGTTTATCAAGTCTTAGAGTTTTCTGGGGGAGTCTGCAGGGTCTTTGAACTCTGGGCTCATATTTGGATGCTGGGACACTTCACTTCCCCTCCTATGTTCCTCCCTCTGGGATTATCGCTTTAGACTTCAAGTACTATTTTGAATAAGATTGAAGAGATTGGACACTTTTGTCTTCTGATTTAGAGTAAATGCTTTCTAGTTTACCCCCATTTAATATGTTGGCTTAAAGTTTGTCCTATATAATCCTTATTTAGAAGTATGCACCTATTATTGGTTCATTTGGGGCTTTTGTCATCATGGTATGTTGAAATTTGCCAAAGGTCTTTTTGAATGTATTGAGATGAGCATGGGTATTATTCCCAAGTCTACATATGTGCTAGATTCCATGTACCAAAGTTTTCATGTTGCACTGCTCACATTCCTGAAGTAAAACCAAGATGATCATGATGTGTGATCAATGTTAGTTGCTGCTATGCATTTGTGAATTTATACAATCAAGTGATTTATCCATTTAGTTTTTCAATTTGATAAACTGAATTGATTAAATTTAAATAGTAAAAGAGTATAGATGTCCAACTTAGTTATACAGTTATTTTCATTTATTGCTCAATTTTATTTGTGAATATTTTTGGCAGTGTCGGGAGTCAAGCTCAGCTTCTGATCTATGGTATCACTCCTGTGAGGCTGTGAGGCTTTAGGAGTAGAGAATAACAGATGAAGGTAGGTGAGGAGGAGCTGGCCTTTGGAAGCTTTACCCACCACTTTTCTGAGACTGCTTGATCTGCTTCCTGGCACACCACCATGTGAACAAGCTGTTGCTGCATGATATGGCCAACACGGCCTGACCCATTTCACTGTGCTTTATGCTGCTGTGATCGACTGAATCCCNCTGAAACCAGAAGCCAAATTAAATATTTTCTCATCAGTAATTGGTTCTGTCAGGAATTCTTTCACAGTGATACAAAATTAGGCTTTTTATATTTGAAACATCTGTACCTGTGTTTTATGTTTTTTTCTCCCAAATTGGCCATTTGTTTCTTCTTGATATCTTTTCTTTGCCAGTATTCTTAGATTTTTGCTTGTATTATTGATCTTCAAACAACCAGCTAATTATTGAATTGATTTTTTCCTATTTAATTGATTTTTGTGACAATTTGTAAGCCTTTCTTTAACTCATCAGGGTTGATTTCAGTCTTCTGTCCTGGGTTATTCTCTTTCTAGATACTGGGATTATGAATGTAAGATTTTTTTTTTAATCCTGAATGGAAGTATTGAAGGATTGTCTCTCATTTCTGCTTTTACAGTCTCATAAATGCCACAATCCAAATCTAACTTAATTCTGGATTCCCCATACAATATCCTCCCTGTTAATTATTTTTCAAGTGTAAGAAGTTTTTTTGTTGTTGCGGTAAACCTCCCTTTTAGCACTGCCTCCTCTATTTCCTATGAGGCTTGTCTTACAGTGTTTCTGTTTTCATTTCTTTCAAGAACTTTGTTATGCTATTTTTTATTTCTGACCCATTATTCACTAAAATGCATGCTTTTTGGTCTTTGTAAATTTACATAATTACTAAAGTTCATTTAGTTGTTTAGCTGTGCATTTGATTGATTGTGGTCAGAATAGAAATTTGTTGATTCTTGGTTTGTGATTTAGTGTATGATTGATTTCATATATCATGTGTGGATCAACAGAAGATGAACTGTATAACTGTTGGATAAAATACTTTGTGAACATTCTCAATTAAATGCTTTCTTTTTATAAGAGTTGATTTGGTCATGGTGTCTCTTCACAACAATAGCACAGTGACTAAGACAAGTTAATATTGTTACACAGACACATAATGAATTACAAATTCAATGTCATTAGTACTAAAATACCAATGGTATTCTCTACAGAATGAAAACAATCCAAATCAATGGAAGCATAAGAGACAATGACCAACCAAACGATTTTAAACAAAAAAGAACAAAGCTGGAGCCATCATACTTCTTAACTTTAAAATATATTACAAAGTGCTGCTATAAAGGCAGATGTAGAGAACAAGACAATAAAATAAAAGAATTCCATGTATTTGCTGCTGACTGAATTTCCTCATTGTGCTAAAACCCACATTGGAGAATAAGTAGTTCTACAAAAGTGGTCACTTTTCTATGGGTCCAGTATGTCCAGTTTATACAACATATTGTCAAGAATTCCAGGCAAGAGCAGTTTCTTGCCCAAATGGCTAACTTTGCCACAAAGAAAACAAACTCCATATGGAGTTTGTTCGATGCCCATCATCTTCTCTGAAGTAGGTTGGTGCTGCCAGGAGCAGATGTGTCTTAATGTCCAGAAAAGTCTAAGTTCTTAAAACATTTTAAATTTCAATTTTCTATAGGTCTTTGAAGTGTTTGAAGATTACCTATCCATCTGAAATATATCTTTGCATATCTATAAAACCTAACTAATATGACTATAAGTTTGACTATTAAGATGACTATTAAGTTGTATTTCTTAATTATATATTATATTTTAAAGTAAGCTACATAAACATAAAACCCTAAACAAGAGTAGAAATATATATACAGTATAATAAAATTAACTTTAATTTGTATCCATAAATCAAAATCTATGTCAATGTAAAATATGTAAGATTAACAGTTATTTTTTGGATTAAAGTAGATTCAATAATCTACCCTTTTATCCTGTTATTTCTGTATCATATATTTCTATATCATATCCCCCTTTCTTTTTTAGGAAGAGATTGCCTATGACCAATAACAATTTGTAACCAACCCCCTAAACAAAGAAAAGCATCCATAATCCATTTTTGGGGAATGTGAGTGTAGTTTTCTAGGCTACTTCCTGCTGATTGGGAGTGCTGTTAATTTTATGAGGACCCTGAGAAAATTTAGGATTATGGTGAAGTCCTGACTGGAGTAGTCTGTGAGGCTGCATTGTCTCAGCCAGTTGCCTTGAAGCTGTTCTGAATGTTGGATCATCTGGGCCATAGATCCCACTGGAGACCTCTCAGGGGGTCTTTCTTAAAGGAACCATATTAATCTGGAAGGAATCCACAGCTTCTCATCTTCTGTGGAAACAAAAGCAGAACCTCTTTTCCAACATATCCTTAGACCCAAATTTTGAAGTCAAGATAACTTTAAAATATATATGTTGGTTTAACTTAGCAGCCCCCACAACCAAATGTCTCTCTGTAGTTAAAAAAAAAAAATCCCAAAGACAACATGATAATATACAGTATCCAGACTCTGTGTATTTTTCATCTTTATGTGACTTTTTTATTGCTCTATTTCTTTTTAAAGAACTTTCTATACCCTTTTCCTTTTCTCTCACAAGCCTATGTATATTTTTAAACACACTGTAACCTGTTTAGAGGTTTTTCCATCTGAATCTGTTTTATTGTATATATTTAATCCTTTTCTGACCAGGAGAGTTTTAAACTGTTAAGCTGTGTGGCTAGGACAAAAGCGATAGCAACCCTGGCTGATGGCTCTGCTTTTCAGCATGGTGCAGGTACCAAAGGGTCACACTTACCTCCCCAATTCTGGGAATGCTAGGAGCCAAAACCTGTATTGGCTATAATTAAGCTATCTTAGCTCAGGTAATTTTCAGTTCCTGTTTCCTGAGTAACAGGTTTCTTTTCCAGAATTCTTGTTACGTGCCTTAGGCAAGTCTCAGCCCCCAGAAATAGCTTGGTATTTCCTTATCTTTTTGTCAGTTAGGGACATCTGCTATCCTGACCTTCCTGAGAAAACATCTTGCAGTCAGATTACCTAGCAACCTAATTGCCCAGATCCATACCCCCAAGCACAAGCTCCTGCTTCAAGTCACTATATAATCAACTGGTGAAAAAATAAACTTTGCAGCTTGATCAAAATCCTGTCTTGCTGTCATTCTTCATGTCTCTTGTCCCTTTCATTTTCTGTTCCCCCTTCTAGGGTCTCTGTTGAAGACCCCACTGGCCAGGGCATGGGAATCAGTATTGGGTAGTTTGCCTGTGTTTTTAAGCCTGAGGCTGTGCTCCTAAACCTGCAGACAGCAGCTATGACTAGGGAATGTGTCTCTGTACTGCACCAGCAATGAGAGACATGAACTAGGAAGCTGTTATTAACTCCATTTTAGGATCTCTTTTTAAGTTCTCTCAGGTTTTAGGTGGAAGCTCTTGCCCCACATTGGAACACCAGATGAAAAATGCAACAGTAAGATCTATAAGGCTCATTCAAATGATGCT
>LZPO01098802.1:0-10393 GCA_001675575.1 Neotoma lepida | reverse complement strand
CAGAGAGCTCTTGACATCCTTGACAGGGGCGCCCTGGGCCTAGACAACACTCTCTACCAAGTAGAGAAAGAAATGGAAGAAAAAGAAGAGCAGATCACACAGTACCAGGCTAATGCTAGCCAGCTACAGCAGCTCCGGGCCACCTTCGAATTCACAGCTAATGTCGCCAGACAGGAAGAGAAGGTGAGAAAAAAGGAAAAGGAGATTCTGGAGTCCCGGGAGAAGCAGCAGAGAGAAGCACTGGAGCAGGCTGTGGCCAAGCTAGAGCACAGGCGCTGTGCCCTGCAGAGGTGCTCTCCCCTGGACCTGGAAATCCAGGAGCAGAGGCAGAAACTTGGCTCTCTCCACAGCACGGAGCAGTCAGGGCTGTGGGCCAGTCTGGAGGCCAAACAAGAGGTCCTTGAGAAGGACCCTGCAAGGTAAGACTGAGGCAGAGGGAGTGAAGCATAGGGCAGGCAGACGTGATTGCTTATTTTCTGCCTCTTGTGGCTGCTCACTGTTTAGAGAAGTGATTCTTATAGGCTTTATACTCTCCAATACATAGGCAAAAGGCTTTAAAAAACAGAACAAAACAAAAAAAACAACCTAATAAAAGCACCCTTAAGAATTTTTGTTTGTTTTTACATAAGCTCCTTGTTTTAGAATCATTGACTTAAAGTTGAGAAAAGCACATAGACAAAAGCAAAGTCCTGGACCTTCACTAAACTGACCTGTGAGTGTGTGTCCTCATAGTTTGACAGTGCAGGTCCTGGGAGAGTTTCAAACTAGATTCCCACTTTTATCTCCCTCTTATCCCTGCCCCCACCCCCACCCCCCACTCTGTTCCCTTCTCACCCCTTTCGTTACTTTCTCACCACCCCATTTCTTCTCCTCTCCCACATCTGTCCTTCTTCACCAGGATTTCATATCTTCTCTGTGAGTGGCTCTGGCCACAGTGAAGTCCTGTCCCCAGAGTTCATGCATTGTGAAACCCAAGCTGGTTCCTACAAATTGAAGAGAACTAAAATCAGGTAGATGTCCCACCCTTAAAGTCAACATTTTAGAAAGAAAACTGGGAAACAAGCACTCTTGACAGGGTAAAGAAAGAATATTTATCTTTTCTATTCTGTTGTCATGATTACCAGGANTAGACTCTGAAATATGTAAATATTGAAATCTAGGAGCATCTTTTCTGGTACCCTGCAGTCATGCTAAGACTCTTAGAGAGGTTAAAGGACACCTGTGTGTGAACATAACCAGTTTGCAAAGTGGAGACGTCCCCTGGTTGATTTGTCTCTTACTGCTTGGATGGCCTTGACCACTTAGGTCTCATTTCTTTTAGCTCCATACTCAGGTCAGTTGAGTTACCAACACAAAACAAATCTCTTGCTCCAGAAAGATGAAGAGATCATTTACACTGAACCAATTTGGAGTGGCTACAGTCAGGGAACACAGATTTTACTTGTCCTGAGTGACATGGTCCACTCTGGAAGTGGTCACCTGAACTTTTCTAGAACAAATCAAAGTCATAAATCATGCATTTACAAAATGCATTGATGAAGACATCAGTGGATTCCATAGACTGGGAAAAAAAAATCTCAGCTATAGGTTTTAGATGCTATCTGATGATGTTGTTAGCTATTGGATTGGTGGAGGCTAAGCATGCCAAGTTTAGGGACACATTCCAAGAGATTTATCTTGAGAATCAAAAGGTTGTTCCGTCAGATATACACATAACTGCTAAGTGACTATTAATGGAAATAAAGATTGCCCAAAATAAGTTTAGCTCTCTATCTGTAAAATTCCAACTGTTCATATGGCTAATTGCTACTCTATTTAGTCAATCAGTCTGCAGAATCTTCAATATAGGTGTGGCTTTTTCAGGGAACTCCATTTATAGGTTGTTGTTGTTTGTTTGTTTGTTTGTTTTTAAAAACTATCTTTCACTGTGTAGTCTGGCTGAACTTGCTATTCATGTCCCCCAACTCATGAAGATCTGCCTGCCTCTGACTCTGGAGTGCTGGGATTAAAGGCATGTACCACCATGCCCTAGTTCTTTTAAATGAACTGCATGTGGGAGAACCTGGAACTCTGTCTTATCCCACTCATAATCAGCAGTACTCTGATTAAGTACTATTAGCCTTAAGACCCCAACTTAGCATTTGGCAGAGGCATAGGTACAGTTGTTGAGACAAGGCAAGACCTTCTCAGAAGTGTTAACTGTATCTCTTGCCCATCATTTTCCTGAGAAGGTCAAGACAGCTTCCTTTTAAATGATCTGCTTATCCTATGGATTCCATTTACAGTCACTCTCTGGTAATTCCTTCAGGCAAAACAGAAACAAAATAACAATCAAAACCATAATGATATTATTTCAGAGAAGTAGGTCGGAGGTTTAAGAAAATGATTGCAGGTGTGTTATGTAAATGAAATTGCTGGACAAAGCTCCAGCCCCAGGAAATTTAAAGTAGTGGAGGGCATGCTCTCAATTTGTATCCCACAGTGTGCAGTAAGAGGCAGCCTGAGCTTTTAGCTTCATGTCCCTGACTTTTGTCAACCAGCCATTCAGTATTAATACTCTGTAATAGCAGACATGGTTTTGAAATTTCTGTGGAAGTGATTCCTCGGTGTCAGCAGTCCTCCAGAAAGCTCGCAAGAAGGCACTTAGCTTCACGAGTTCTGATGAAATAGTCTTCTCTAATATCTAATTCAGGCTGATGAATTCTGGGCACTTTGCTTTGCCTTCAATGCTTCCGCAGCTTTCTACGGACATTTCTGCTGCTCTTTTCTTTCTGGCTTCTCATAGTTAAGCCAGGACTGCCTGTGCAGCCCAACTTGGCCCCTTGTGAAATTAACCACCTGAAATTTTGAACCCACATGGCACCAGATGGGACAGCACCGCACTGACCATGTTTTCTCATTAGTTCCTTGGTGCCTTAGGAACTGGTTAAGTCATGCCACTGCCTTCCTTTCCATTGCTGTTCATTCCAGCTGCCCCAGTGGCGTGCATCAGGCAGCACCAATAGAAAGCCCTCATGTCACCATAGGAGAGATAAGATGAAACTGCTAATATTCAATGTTTGATCAGTTCTATTATTAGAGTCCTCAAAAATGATGATGATGATTGTAGTCATGCTTCCCTTCATGAGGAACAATCCCCTGTAACTCAAATGCATTTAAAATGTCATGTGTGTGTTGTCCCTGAGTCTTCCTATGAAGAAGAGACATCACCCCCAGGCAGAAGATAGGCTATTTTAACCTATAGTGGTTATATTACTAGTGGGGACTAGTGACACACAGAAAGTGGCAGATTAGGGGCTTCATCTAGGTCTATTTCTTGCCCAGCTCTTAGTGGGCTGGTAATGTGGCTGAAATACAGACAAGCCAGTACTTCACATAGCATGTGTTTCATGTACTGTTATGTTTTACTCTTGCTATCTATATAAATCTCACTGGGTCTTTAGGGCCGCAATCAAACCTCCATGCTAAGTCACCTCTTCCCAGATTTTCTAACATCTTAGCCTGGAAGAATACCTGTGAGAAAATCCCAGAGGCATCAGAAGATCATGACTATTGCTGTCTTCTGCTTGCATCCTGCTTGCCATTGCTGAGACCCTGCTGAAAGCAGGCTTTGATTCTTTGCCATCTGTGTTGTCCCTCACACCATTCTTATTTGTGGTTGGTGGTAGTGTTTTTGAGATAGGGTTTCATGTAACCTTTATAGTCCTCAAACTTTGTACATACAGAGGATGACCATGAACCCCGATCTACTTCCACCTCCCAGATTTACAGATGTGGGCCACCATGCCCAGATCCTTATATCCTTCCTTGATACTAATTCTCTCCTCTTCTGAAAATACTGGGTGTTCTGCAGATGGATGCTCAGGAAACTTTTCCTCATCAGTAGATAAATAAGACCTGAGCTGAACTGAAAGCTTCCTCCTATGGATGCCATGAGTGCTTCCTCTACTGATCACAGAATCACATCTCTGAGAATTAAGAACATAGCCTTCATGTTCAGGATAAAAAAAAGCAAGTTACTGGTGGTGGCACCAGGGGGTTGGCAACATCAAGATGCATCAGCATTTGACGCTAAGATCTCTGATTTTCAGAAATTAAGAAAATGGAAGAGATTAGCTGAGCTCATGTGATCCCTGGAAAAGCAGAAATCCAGATCCAATACCTGTCTGTATTCTCACACTGAGTGGGCTGTAGTCTTCAGCTGCTGAGTCTTATGTTTCTGGNTAGACTCTGAAATATGTAAATATTGAAATCTAGGAGCATCTTTTCTGGTACCCTGCAGTCATGCTAAGACTCTTAGAGAGGTTAAAGGACACCTGTGTGTGAACATAACCAGTTTGCAAAGTGGAGACGTCCCCTGGTTGATTTGTCTCTTACTGCTTGGATGGCCTTGACCACTTAGGTCTCATTTCTTTTAGCTCCATACTCAGGTCAGTTGAGTTACCAACACAAAACAAATCTCTTGCTCCAGAAAGATGAAGAGATCATTTACACTGAACCAATTTGGAGTGGCTACAGTCAGGGAACACAGATTTTACTTGTCCTGAGTGACATGGTCCACTCTGGAAGTGGTCACCTGAACTTTTCTAGAACAAATCAAAGTCATAAATCATGCATTTACAAAATGCATTGATGAAGACATCAGTGGATTCCATAGACTGGGAAAAAAAAATCTCAGCTATAGGTTTTAGATGCTATCTGATGATGTTGTTAGCTATTGGATTGGTGGAGGCTAAGCATGCCAAGTTTAGGGACACATTCCAAGAGATTTATCTTGAGAATCAAAAGGTTGTTCCGTCAGATATACACATAACTGCTAAGTGACTATTAATGGAAATAAAGATTGCCCAAAATAAGTTTAGCTCTCTATCTGTAAAATTCCAACTGTTCATATGGCTAATTGCTACTCTATTTAGTCAATCAGTCTGCAGAATCTTCAATATAGGTGTGGCTTTTTCAGGGAACTCCATTTATAGGTTGTTGTTGTTTGTTTGTTTGTTTGTTTTTAAAAACTATCTTTCACTGTGTAGTCTGGCTGAACTTGCTATTCATGTCCCCCAACTCATGAAGATCTGCCTGCCTCTGACTCTGGAGTGCTGGGATTAAAGGCATGTACCACCATGCCCTAGTTCTTTTAAATGAACTGCATGTGGGAGAACCTGGAACTCTGTCTTATCCCACTCATAATCAGCAGTACTCTGATTAAGTACTATTAGCCTTAAGACCCCAACTTAGCATTTGGCAGAGGCATAGGTACAGTTGTTGAGACAAGGCAAGACCTTCTCAGAAGTGTTAACTGTATCTCTTGCCCATCATTTTCCTGAGAAGGTCAAGACAGCTTCCTTTTAAATGATCTGCTTATCCTATGGATTCCATTTACAGTCACTCTCTGGTAATTCCTTCAGGCAAAACAGAAACAAAATAACAATCAAAACCATAATGATATTATTTCAGAGAAGTAGGTCGGAGGTTTAAGAAAATGATTGCAGGTGTGTTATGTAAATGAAATTGCTGGACAAAGCTCCAGCCCCAGGAAATTTAAAGTAGTGGAGGGCATGCTCTCAATTTGTATCCCACAGTGTGCAGTAAGAGGCAGCCTGAGCTTTTAGCTTCATGTCCCTGACTTTTGTCAACCAGCCATTCAGTATTAATACTCTGTAATAGCAGACATGGTTTTGAAATTTCTGTGGAAGTGATTCCTCGGTGTCAGCAGTCCTCCAGAAAGCTCGCAAGAAGGCACTTAGCTTCACGAGTTCTGATGAAATAGTCTTCTCTAATATCTAATTCAGGCTGATGAATTCTGGGCACTTTGCTTTGCCTTCAATGCTTCCGCAGCTTTCTACGGACATTTCTGCTGCTCTTTTCTTTCTGGCTTCTCATAGTTAAGCCAGGACTGCCTGTGCAGCCCAACTTGGCCCCTTGTGAAATTAACCACCTGAAATTTTGAACCCACATGGCACCAGATGGGACAGCACCGCACTGACCATGTTTTCTCATTAGTTCCTTGGTGCCTTAGGAACTGGTTAAGTCATGCCACTGCCTTCCTTTCCATTGCTGTTCATTCCAGCTGCCCCAGTGGCGTGCATCAGGCAGCACCAATAGAAAGCCCTCATGTCACCATAGGAGAGATAAGATGAAACTGCTAATATTCAATGTTTGATCAGTTCTATTATTAGAGTCCTCAAAAATGATGATGATGATTGTAGTCATGCTTCCCTTCATGAGGAACAATCCCCTGTAACTCAAATGCATTTAAAATGTCATGTGTGTGTTGTCCCTGAGTCTTCCTATGAAGAAGAGACATCACCCCCAGGCAGAAGATAGGCTATTTTAACCTATAGTGGTTATATTACTAGTGGGGACTAGTGACACACAGAAAGTGGCAGATTAGGGGCTTCATCTAGGTCTATTTCTTGCCCAGCTCTTAGTGGGCTGGTAATGTGGCTGAAATACAGACAAGCCAGTACTTCACATAGCATGTGTTTCATGTACTGTTATGTTTTACTCTTGCTATCTATATAAATCTCACTGGGTCTTTAGGGCCGCAATCAAACCTCCATGCTAAGTCACCTCTTCCCAGATTTTCTAACATCTTAGCCTGGAAGAATACCTGTGAGAAAATCCCAGAGGCATCAGAAGATCATGACTATTGCTGTCTTCTGCTTGCATCCTGCTTGCCATTGCTGAGACCCTGCTGAAAGCAGGCTTTGATTCTTTGCCATCTGTGTTGTCCCTCACACCATTCTTATTTGTGGTTGGTGGTAGTGTTTTTGAGATAGGGTTTCATGTAACCTTTATAGTCCTCAAACTTTGTACATACAGAGGATGACCATGAACCCCGATCTACTTCCACCTCCCAGATTTACAGATGTGGGCCACCATGCCCAGATCCTTATATCCTTCCTTGATACTAATTCTCTCCTCTTCTGAAAATACTGGGTGTTCTGCAGATGGATGCTCAGGAAACTTTTCCTCATCAGTAGATAAATAAGACCTGAGCTGAACTGAAAGCTTCCTCCTATGGATGCCATGAGTGCTTCCTCTACTGATCACAGAATCACATCTCTGAGAATTAAGAACATAGCCTTCATGTTCAGGATAAAAAAAAGCAAGTTACTGGTGGTGGCACCAGGGGGTTGGCAACATCAAGATGCATCAGCATTTGACGCTAAGATCTCTGATTTTCAGAAATTAAGAAAATGGAAGAGATTAGCTGAGCTCATGTGATCCCTGGAAAAGCAGAAATCCAGATCCAATACCTGTCTGTATTCTCACACTGAGTGGGCTGTAGTCTTCAGCTGCTGAGTCTTATGTTTCTGGNGCTAAATCTGCCAGCAAGCCTGACCCTTCAGCCTGATTGTTCAGGATTCAGGTTCACTTGGCTCAGTTTTTCATACAGTTCAGAGCTTATAAAATGTACCAGTTGTCATCTACAATAATGCCTTTTAGTTTCACAATTTGTGGCTCATTTTAATTTCTCATGTAACTCAACTTTTATTTCTTAGATCTCTCTCCTTTGGTTCCCCTTCCTATCCTCTATACTTTGACCAAAGTGCCTTCCTGGATTTTGTGGCACAATCTCTTTGCTGTGATTACTTTCTGTCCTTCGAGTATCTTCCACTGTCATNTCCAAATATCCACAATTCTAATGACCTTTGAAGACAGAACTACTTTGGATAGATCTTGTCAAGCAGAAGTATTTAACAGAATTTTGATATGCAGTCCACAGCCAACTCCTGTTGAGTCAAGGTTTAAGGGATTCAAAGTCCCTGGGCAGCACCTCTAAGGACTTGCTTACAACACAGCAGAAGTGCTTTTGTCCTTAGTGGCCAGGTAGTCTAAGCCTTGGATGCCTGAAACTTTTGTCCCTTCTCATGGCTCATTTTCACCTTCTCCCTTTTTCTGTATGTGATACCTTTTCTAGTAGAAGGGAAAACATCTTGCACTAGAGTTCTTTCTGGCTCCCCTGGGGTTTTTAGAACAGTTCCCTACAGAGAATGTGTTCATGTAATACTATTAATTAATGGGGTTATATGGTTCACATCTTTTTAGGTTAGAACATGATATGCACCAGCTGAAACAGAAGATCTGTGAGGTAGATGGTGTTCAAAGACCTCATCATGGGACCTTAGAGGGGAAGACTTCTCTTTCCAGCCTGCCACCCAGTGCTGAAAACTCTCATCTGGCTCCACTGATGGATGCCAGGTACTCAATATTCAATCAACTGTTGCCATGCTTTGCTTTGATTCCATGTAATGACTTATTGTACCCATATTGGCTAGTCTACCTATGGAGGGATTTTTCAAATGCAATAGTAATACTATGCTTGAGATGTCTTCTGTCTTTGTCAGCTGCTGCCTAGCCTGTGGTTGGGTGAGTGAGAGTGTGAAGAGAATCAAGGACCTAAGAACTGGTCAGTCAAATCCAAGAAATCATGCTTCAAATAGTTTGTGTGAAGTGGTAGAATTAAAAGATGCAGAGAAACCAACTCATCCAGAGAAAAGTGCTGCAGAGTCCAGGCTGGAAGAACGAGTTTGGAGAATTAATTGAATTTTCCATGGGGGAATTATCTAACTGGGCAGGCTTGCAGTCTGGATTTAGGAGCTTAATGTTTGAAATGTGTTCAGAATGGCATGAGCCTCCATTCCCTCTTAGTATAGATCTGTGTTTTCCATGGGGCCAGTTTAAAAATGTCTGTAAGATTGAGGAGGTTATCTGTAAATGGCCTCGATTCACAGCCAGTTGTATATGATTTTAGTTTCAACACTGAAGGATACATAGTAATATACAATATTAATATATTTACCAAGCATTTTAGAAAAGTGTTTCTCTGTTGGTCAACAGTACAAAACACTAATAAGATTTTGTAAATATTTACAAATATTTATTTAATGTATAAAGGCATAAACATGGAAATAATTTAATTTAAAATAACCCATCTAGTGCTGGGGAGATAGCTCAGTCAGTAAAATGATTGCCTTATAGACTCCAGAGCCAAGATCCTGGGACCCATGGTAAAAATAAAACCAAAATCAAAGCCAGGCATAATGAAACATTTGTGATATCAACACCAAGGAGATAAGACATGAGGGGATCCTGACCAACTATCATAGCCTCCTTGTGAAGTTCGAGTCCATTAAATGACCCTTTCTCAAAAAAGAATGAATGAATGACACCTGAGAAATGGCAACATCCAAGGTTGTCCCAAGTCCTCTACCACATGTGCATCCACCCACACATGAANATGTATAGACACTCAAATACACATATACACATGAATGAATGAATGGGAAGGAGGGAGAAAGAGGGGGAAGAAAGACAGATGGACCCATCTGTGGAATTGGAGGACACCATCCTATACTTAAGTCATGATTGCTTTGGACAGTCTGAGCTACTGAAAGATATAATACAATTAAATTATGTCTCTCTTAACTACCTCCCTCTAAGCCCTCCCATATATACCTCTGTCCTCTGCTTCAAATTCATAGCCTCTTTTTCACTAATTGTTATTGTATGCATACATGTATATACTTAGATATTCCTAAATATAACCTGTTCAGTCTGTATAATGTTCCTTGTATGTATGTTTTCAAGGCTGACCATTTGGTACTGGACAACAAATTGGTGTGCTCTTTTCTGGGGAAGACTATCTCCTTCTTCCAGCTTTTCTCAGTTGCCAATAGTTCCTTGTGTAAGGTTGGAGCCTCATGGGCTTTTCCCCATCCACCTTGGCATGTCTGTTGATGTCATCCTTGCTCCGTTCATGTTTGGGCAGTCATGTTGATAAGATTTTGTGGGTATAGGTTTTGATGTTACCAGGAGACACACTCTCACACCAAACTCCCTGATCCCCTGGCTCTTACAATCTTTGTACCCATCTCTTCCAAAATGTTTGCTGAGCCTTAGCTGCAGGAGTATTTGGTAAATGTATCTATTGGGACTGGGCTCCACAACTCTAAATTTTGATTGGTTGTAGTTTTCTATAGTGGTCTCCATCTGTTGCAAAGAGAAGTTTCCTTGGTGAGGTGAAAACTATACCTATCTGTGGGTATAAGGACAAATGTTTAGGATGTAGTTAGGGATTATGGTAGTTTAGTAAATTAGTGGTTGTAGATTTTCCTCCAATAATCATGACTTCACTATCACTAGGTAGTTACCTAGGTTTCCAGTACCAGGCATGATTTCCCTCTTCTTGAATGAGTCTTAAGTCTAATTAGAGAGCTGTTGGTTACCTCCAAGGTATGTGTGCCACTACTGAACCCTTAGGGTTATATTGCGATGCTGGTTCACCATAGTGGTTCATAGGCATCATAGCTGGGTATATTGGTTGCCTCCCTCCTTTGGAAGTTTATATGGTACCTTCTAATACCATGAAAACTAGTCTTCATGAGGG
>LZPO01098801.1:0-16714 GCA_001675575.1 Neotoma lepida | reverse complement strand
ACCTTAGAGTTCTGAAGATCCATGCAGACAAGACAGGAAGTGATGTAGCTTAGTGAGGATAGCAGATGGAAAGGTATAAAAAGCCAGGTTAGACCGGAAGGCTCGCTCTTTGCTCCGCTTCGCTCCTGGGAAGTAGAGGCAGCNTTGGTGAGTGGTGGCTTGCTCCTAATTCCTCTGATCTCTGTCAGATTTTCACCCTTATTTCTTGTTCCGCGTGTTTATTAATAAGACTGGTTAGAAGTTCTTCTTACATGTGGGTCTGTCTATCTCTCTCTCTACACATACTACCTCTCTGGAGATTGCTAATATAAGTTCATGTCTCAAAGTCAACTTTAGATGGAATTCAAACCTAAACAGGTTCCTGTAAAAATGATATCTTTATGTCTTTTGCTACAATATAGATGGAGTTGTAGAATATTGTGAGTGCAATAAACCAGGCATAGAAAACAGATATTACACATTCACTTATTTGTGGAAGCTGAAACACTGATATTTTAGAAGCAGAGTAGAACAAAGGTCACCAGAGGTTAGGAAAGCCAAGAGAAAGGGGTATAAAGAGAGAGTGACAAGTGACAACAGGTACTGCTTGCTCGAAGGTGGACAGGCAGATTAGTTCTAGTGTTCTATAGAACAGTAGGGTACCTTCTTCCATGTATACCAATTTGTTATATACTTATACATTGAAATAACTTCAAGAAGATGTTCTGAAGGTTTGTAACACATGGAAATAAATGATAGAGGAGAGAAATACTACCTATATTAATTTTATCATAATACATTCTGTATGTGTGTCAAATTATCAGACGATCATACTGTACTCCATAAAGATATGTTTCAATTCAAAATTCACAAAAAAGCCGGGCGGTGGTGGCGCACGCCTTTAATCCCAGCACTTGGGAGGCAGAGGCAGGCAGATCTCTGTGAGTTCAAGGCCAGCCTGGGCTACCAAGTGAGTTCCAGGAAATGCGCCGCCAAACGAAGCTATACTTGATGATAAAGGCTTGTGATCCCATAGATTTTGGAGACCAAGGTGGAGAGTTGTAAATTCAAGATTTCCTAAGCTACCGAGTGAATTTAAGGCTACTTTGACCAGTATAGTAAAAATTTGTCTCAAAATAAAAGTAAAAGGATGGCTTTGTAGTATGTGTGAGACCTTGTCTTCAATCTTGGGTGACACTAATATGTAAATACCAGAAAGAATAATATAGCCAACAAAATTTGTAAAATACTAATATTCATTGATTTTAGTGGTGAATCATGGACATAATTTCTCTCTATCTTGAAAGCTTTCAAAAATTCATAAAATTTTAAGTGAGTTTTTTAAGTATTATAAACTACAGAGTAAAAGGAAATGGTTGTAAAATGGTACTTTCTCTAACCAGAGAAATCTGTATTTGAGCTTATTTTTACTTTCAGGTATGCTTCCCAAACATGCTATTTATATCTGAAAAGTCAGTACTTCACTAAATATTAATGCATACATAAACGATTTAGCTAGATAAGATATCACACGCATACACAGAAACATATTCAACAGCATACATGATTACTTGAAGTTAACTTTTCATTTAAGCAATAACTTATTTATTATTTATTATTATTAAAAGGAAGGTCTTTTCCTTCATCTTCATCTTCATGGTGAGGGATACCAGTTTCTCATGTTATATAGTTTTTCATTTATTTGTTATTTTCTTTAAGAATAGAATATCAAACGTCCTGTCTAACTCAAATTTCCTGCACTAACTATAATATACAACCTCAAAAACACCTGTAAGAGTGCATCTGTTAGAAATTTTTTATGTCATTCAGTTCAGTCACATTTTTTCTTAGTCTTCTCTTTGCTCTTTTGATATTTTGTACATCCTTATTAAATCAAGTGTAATATGAAGATTTACAAAACCATGGTAACTATTGATTCAATTATCTTATAATTATAATATCAAAACTTTCCATGAATATATTTATATAAAATTTAGAATTGCATAAACTGAGAAAGATATGAAAGAGTATTTGGTTCTTTAATAATTGAATCTTGTAATAATTTTTTTAAAGAGCATGCAGTATTTTATATGTACTTGTGTTTGTTTTTTATACAAAAGTATGGACTAAGTTTTGTGTTTGGGTTCAAGTACCTCCAGAATTATATTGGAACATCAGATGGGACCATTTGAGTTTTTGGTCTGTCTGTGGACTGCTCAGGCTGGATGCCTGATTTGCTTTTATTTTGTCTGGTCTGCAACCCAAAACCAAACTAAGAAATCACAGGAATTTGGATTTCTTACTCCATTTTGAGATGGACCAGTGTCTCCAATGTCCTGCCACTGGATAAGAATCAGCATAGGTCTCCTTCCTACTGTCAGTCACAGTTACTGCCTATAGATGACAGCTTAGTATAATACAATGTAATATTTCACTGGAATGTTCTAGAATCTAGTAATATATTACAATATTTCAGAGCTATATAAAGTGTTGTTTTATTCTAGTAGCTGTCCTCAGGAGACCTGCATAACTGCTAACATTTATTTATTTTAGGGCTTTTTTAAAATTGAAGGATAATTTTTTTTTTGCTTCAACTTTCAACATTTTTTAAATTCAAAAGTCCAGAGTTACTTGAAACTGGAAAATATTTTCTCTGCGGAAAATAGTAAAAATTATAATATTTCCCAATAAGCCCTTTTAAGCCAAATAATACCTGAATAATATATATAAATATTGATTAGATTCTGGGATACAGAAGAAACCTAGCTTCACCTCACTTACACAACTTAAGTAAAACATAGCTCTCTGAACAGATGAAGATGAAGATAGGAATAATTTTTATAATAAGCATTTACTAATTTTAAAAAGTTACTGTGAAGTTTTATTGTTTCCTTAAAGACTTTTTCTCTTAATTTTGGGTTTCCAGATTGAGACCTCTTTGAGTATTGGCATAGAACCATTTGGATCATTTTATACTTTTCTTTTATTGAGTTAATTTTATTTTATTTACTCAGTCCTGGGAATCTAGTGCAGGGATTTAGGCATGGTAGGCAAATGCTCTATTACTGACCTACTAACTTTCATGTTGAAATAATGGGTTTGGAAAATAGCTTGGTGGTAGAACATGAGCTTACCTTGCACAAGGCTCCATAATCAACACTATTCACATTGAAGACATTATTTTAGGTCTAAGTCATTTCCATAAATTAAATTTGGCTTATTTTTTCTTCTCTGAATTTTTAAAGCAATCTCAAACCACCTTTTGAGGTTCTGCGTTCTGACATATTCACAACTGTCACTGTATTCTCCTGCTTCACCAAACACATATCAAGCACTTTCATATACAGCTCCTGTACGCCATAAACAGAATAAACTGTGATGGCTCCTCTTGTGTAGGTTACGATCCAGTGACAATGATAAACTAGAAAGTGAAACTCCATTATAAGCTCTGCTGTGTGGGCAGTAGAAACAAAAGGATCTGATGGTGTAAAGAATGTGAGAATTTTTTTTTTTTCAGAACTGGGATTCACAAAAGAGGAGGCTTTTGTGCCATCCCCGAGAGATCAACTGGATTGTGCACATTCCATGGGGGAGGGGATCCTAATACGGTGAAGGTGGGTATTGATGAGTGTGAGGGTGTGGGTAGTGCAAAGGAGCTGGTCTCACAGAAGAGTGAGGAGCTTGTGCGGTGTGTGTCAGTGGATAAAAAACACAGTGCAAGGTGGTCAAGTGCACTGTGCTATAATAGCAAAGATCTTAGAGGAATTTAATTCTAGTATCAATCCATCAAAGTCAGACTGCTGCCTGAATAGGTCAAACACAATTCCGGGATGTGAGACGGCTGGAGTGATCCTTGAGATTGCTGGAATCTAGAGACATAGTGCTAATTGGGCAAAGGAAATGCAGAGCCAAGCTGAGACTGTTTGAGAACTGAAATTAACCCGTTGATGCTTTGGTAAGAGTATGAAGATCATACATGTATCCAACTGCAAAAGTAGTTCATTGAAATCATTTGCCACCAATAACTTCTAGTATTAAAACTGTTCTATTTGCCTCATCAAGCTGCATGCACATACCTGTGCATATAGAATCAAATTTTCTCATTACTAAATCTATCGTATAGATTTCATTTAAATAGGATATACTTCACATTATTAAAAAGTAGTACAAAATAATTTGGTAATGAAAATAAGCCTAAATCTAATTTCACTGATAATTATTGGAAAAATAACCCAGTCTTAGAAAAAAAATTCAACAAGATTATCAAACAAATTCATTTCAGCTTAATATAACTGGCAATGTCTGTCTTACTGAAAGTGGTCTTTGGTAGGGTACGATATACTGCGGAAACATCATTCAATCAATGTATAAGAAACACAAGATGAAACTAGTATACTCTAGCACCAAGGAAAGATAATTTACTGGGAAATGTGAAAGAAATCAAGGTGAGCTGTGAGTAATGACAAGCTTCATTCTAAGCAATGGTGCAGCTAAGTTGAGTGTGTGTCAGCTGGAACAGCATTTGTTAACCCCAGAGATGCTGCTAGTGTTCCCCAGAGCTTCTGCCGTGACTGCTGATGCTGCGATGCTCACTTGGGCGTTCTTTTATTTTGTTTAACCCTTTCAAATTATACTATCCCACATTCTAGTATCACAAACTGTTTTACAAGACAGTGATGACACACCATAGGTTAATGTGGGAGTCAAAAATGGACTCTTATTTGAGGGGACATCTGATGAATGGAAGTGGACAAAAATAGCTCAACCATTAATGTACCACAGGAAGCATCATCAGAAGTACTCTGTGCTTGCTATTATGCTACTATATATATGAAATGGTGGACACTTGACTGAAAATAATTGTAGATTTCACAAGCATATGCAAATTCCCAGTGGGTTAATAAAATAAAAGAGAATTAATTTCTTACTCCTGTAATGGTCTAATGCTGGTAGGAAGTGAGTTGGGGACTTGTCTATGGCATCATCCAGTGACAAATTTCTCCATTTATCACCCTTCCAACCCCTTTGTCCTGTCCTGTGTTGTACTGAATACTCTCCAAACAGAGAAAAATGATTTCACTCAATTCTAGACTGGCAAACCAATGTGTTTACTTGAATTGCTTACAGGAGCATGGATGAGTCAGAGGCAACTGCATCCTCAGAAGGTCATCACAGCATGGATGATGATTCACAGAAGTTGCACCCCTGGAGCTCCCTGCTCAGCTTGTAGACAACTCCACTGAAGAGCGCTTTCTCTTCTCAGCAGTTGTTCACTATTTACGTAAACTCAAGGAGGAGGTCTCATGCTCTCATGCTTTCTGAGCTTCCCAAGTATTTTAAGCTTCATTAGCTTCCACCGCCTCTAAATTGCATTAGTTCCTGGGTCTTATGAGACCCCTACATCTATGAAAGAAAACTGTGATTCAGAGGAAATAGCTATAACATTGCACCTATTCTCCAGCTCATCCATTCTTCCACATCTTCTTCTGTGATGTTCCCTGAACCTTGAGGGGTTAACATACATGTCTATTTTCTTTCATTTATGTCTGGGCATTGAGCCATCATGCCTTAGAAGGAATAATGTATTCTCTGAAGTTTAAATACTTATGAATCCCAAGCAGTAACTGGCTTTCACTCTAATTTAGTTTTCTTTCCATGACCTTTGCTGACAACCATAATATTCTATGGACAGAAACACAAATGTTTATAATACAGTTTGACAGGCACATTGCATGTGTTTAACAAAATAATAGCAGTTGCTTCTCTTAGCCATAGACATTCAACACAAGAAGTGAATTCCTTCCTGTAGAGGGGGCTTTGAATCCAATAGGAAAATAGTAGAGTGCACCTATAAAAGTCATACCGCTGTTGCATGGAGGGTCATAGTTATCTGACATGTTGGCACTGTAGTATACAGGGTCTATAATTGAACAAGACTGTCAGTGACAAGTCTCCTCCAGCAGCCTATTCAGTACTTTTCACTATGGAAGCCAAGGAACAAGAGCTTTGCATTCAGTCCAGGATGGATTTCTCCATGTCCTACAACCAAAACATGTGGTGTCTTCATAAATTCAGTATGGCATTTTAGTTTTTGTGCCCAGATAACAGTTGCAATGCATAGGTCTTTAAGGACCTCCCTGCTCAAAAATTGTAGAGAGGCAACTTGCTTTGGTTGCAGGATTTTTCACCAAAGATCCTGTACATTCTGGAACTGCCTTTTTAGATGTATGCAGAGTATCTTCACTGAAGTTCTTTACCTCACATTGTTGCTCTCTTGCCAGGGGCTTTCCCACTTCTATGAGACATTAGAAGCTAAGCAGTAGATGAGGAAGCCTGCTCACAGAGGGTGTAGGACCTCTGAAGGTCTCTTTCTACTTTTCCCAAGCAAATGCCAATTAATCTTGGGCTGCTAAGGAGATAATAAAAACAAAATGTTAGCAAGGCCCACTGCAGCATGTAAGGTTCCCATCCAACAATTCAAATCCAGACTATTCTGTGCTTAGTGTACTTTTCTGTACCAGGTTATGACTAAAACAGACATTTGGAGTCATTGATTTTTCCTTCTTCTGTATTGAAGTGTGCATCTTAGGGATGTATTTTATCACTCATACCTCACTCCCAACTCACTGTCTGATTCTTCCCATAGATTTTAAGTTTTGAGATTCTAGAAAAGACTCTATGTTATAGATCTAACCTATATTCTTTCTTTGGAACCACACAAGCTGAAAGACAATCCCATATCTTCATCTCATTCTCCATTACTTCCATGCTTCCAACCAAGTTATATTCTAATGGAGGGGACAGCATCACTATGCCTTTATCCCCTCACTGCAGTTCTTCCCTTAAGTAGACAAGTTCTTTCTCACCAGACAGTTAAGAATCAGTTGTATCTCTTCATGCTCACAGCAATGGTCAATTTACAAGCCATCCCATGCCCACTTCCTTTACACACTGAAATATAATGTCACAATCTGTATTTCATTAGCTGTTGGAAGACTCTTTCTATACTTGCATTTCCACTATGGATGCTCTACCCTCATGCAGATCAGCCTCAGTTGCTTGTCCTATCACCCATCACAGGAACCAGGTAACTGCTCCTCTCTAACTTTTATCAGTTAGATAAAATCTAACTTTTATCCACTTTTATCAGTTCTCATCAGACTGCCAATTATTTGGTATGAATTTTTCTGAGGAAATGAGTATATGCCCAACAAATTAAAGAAACCATTCCATTCGGAGGTCTACCATGGTGAATCAATTAATCTATTGTGGCTACCTTCAGAAGCACCAATGAAGGAATTCTTACAATAACATAGATAACTCAAAGGCAGCTGTTTCCAGAAAAAAAGCCCAGCCCAGTGTGGTTAATGCCTCCAGAAAGCTGCATCCCCGAAATTCCTTGGCCAGTTTGCAGGCAGCTGCTCTGGAGTGTGTCTCTCTTCCTTCCAGATACAGTTCTCTGCTCATGTAACTTTGTGGAAGGGAGCGGCAAATTCGATAACTTTCTGAACTTCTGGAGTCATGTAAGTTTCAAGAGTTCCCTGACCCTCTATCTTGCTTCAGCTTCCTGTCTCTTAGGAGCCCCCTCTTCTCTCAACTGTTCAGTTGAGAGGAGATAGCCATACATCTACATGTATTGCTTTAGCCAGAACTCAGTTCCCAAGTTCCATGTAATCACAAAGGAGTCTGAGAAACAAACTATGCCTAAGAGAAAACAATAAGATGGCATAGGATATGGTGAGCCCTTTGTGTTATATCTATTTTTGAAGATGTTTCTTTTGCAATACTGAGAGAACAGATAGGCAGAGTAGGACTCATTTCCTTCTGTCCTGGCCAGAGTTCTAAGTTATGGCTAGCCTCCTTTAAAAAGAATGCTAAAAATACCCAGAATAGATCGTCCTAAGAAAATCTTCCAGGTTCTTGAGAGCAAAGCGAAGCAAAAATGTGTAGGGCGAAGCACTTAGTAGACTAAGGATTCGTATTAATGAGAAGATAAGATTTAAGGGCTAGAGTTGTAGCTCAGTGAGAGCTCTGTCTATCTTGAACAAGCATTTGGGTTCAATTGCCAGAACTGCAAAACACAAACACACCAATACATGGGTCAAGGGAGAAAGTCTAGCATGTAGAAGAAGAACATAATGAGATTTTAATTCATAAAATTGTGGACATTGAATAAAAGTTCCATAACAATGTATTTAATTTTAGCTTCAAAGAAAGTGAAGGAAATGGGATCCTACGTCACTACAGGCTGACATTTGCTGTCAGCTCACCGTGGTTCTATGCTGTGGTTGGGTAGTAAAAAGAATATTTAACCAGTCAGTCTTCCAACTTATTTCTGACCCTGAGCTTATGTTGTGGGTGAAACCAATAAGTTTGCTTCAGACATCTTTTCTTACTCATTAAATCTGAAAACTATTTAAGTACATTATCCTCTATCTAAGACCGTTTATTTAACATCGCCATAAAGAGGTCTGATTTTATTTGAAGCGTTTTAAAGTTGTTTTAAAATGCCAGCCAAATCATTGTCCTTTCTGTAAATTTATATTTGGAATCACAGAAGGAATAACTTAGCTTTCTGTAATAAAAAATGTCCCTGTGTTCACATGTAGGCTGGCTGTCAATATTCTGCAACCCTATGTGCCACCTCTAATATAATGGTAAAAAATGGAGCCCACACCGACCTGTCACCAATCACAGAATCAGCTATTTCAAGTAGTTTCATTTTTTAAGGTTTAATTCCATATTCCAAAATTTTATACTTTGGAAAGTTCCTGATAAACATGATTTTTTTCCTTCCAAATATTGCATTATTGAAACTGAATGTTATTGCTTTTACTCACTTTTGCTGTCCCTGATGCCTTTGAACTCAAGGGTCTGGTTGATAGAGCGTCCTTAATTTTACATGACTTTTGTGCGTGAGCACTCTCAAGATAATTTGAGTGTCAGAGTTAAAGTATTTTGAAATTAAATATGAAGATTCTGGTGTGATGTGTACCATTTCAACAAAATTTCATGGGTCAAATAGCTTCTTTGAGATAGATTGAATGAATTGGACTCTTAAACATTTACTCAGGTCTGAGGAATTCTTAGACTGTCAGCAGCCTCCTGCTTCCCACTGAGCATCATGTGTCTCCTTTGACAATATTAGGTCCTCATAATTAGAACAAATTTGCTTGTATTGGTTTTTTAACATAAAAGGATTTTAATATTGAATACTATTTTCTATTAGTGAGAAAACTGTGCAGTGACTAACTGTGAGATACTGGGGTAAATGCTGTATTTTAAAATGTAACCATGATAGAGTTATGTCAATTTTTTTCTGAATTTTTTTACAATCATATATTTTTGACCCGAGGAGGTTGTAAAGGAGAGATGCTTGCTGCCTATTGCAGAAAGCCCTCCAAAAAGCTTCCATAAAGCAAGTGTTCTGTCTGTATACATAACTTTAATTGGAAGACCTAACAGTTTCTAATTTAGATCAATTCTTATGTCAGAGACCTAATAATGTCTTTGAGGGTTAGTAAACTCAGTAAGATAAATTATACTTGTATCAAGTTATGTTGCTTGAGCCATGCAAGTCAATCCTTAATTTTGTAGGTAGCTAACATTTTTTTTAGAGACCAGAACATTATAAGGTAATGGAGATCATTCTACTTTGAAAAACACTAATCTAGTATAAATTCCCACCAACAGAGAGCCCTGGTTAAAAGCTGGGTATGTAGTTTAGTTATTGAATGTTCCTAAAGAATTGCATTTGAAGATTTGGTCTCCAATCCTCTGAACTGTTGAGAGGTGGTGAATCATTTAGCAGCTGAGGGTCAGTGGCAGCAACTTGAATCACTGGGGGCATGGCCTTCAAGGAGACATTTAGACATGGACCCTCTTTATCCTACTCCTTTTATAATCTGGCCCCTGTGATGTGGGCAGCTTGCTCTGCCATACACTCTCCTCTATGATGTGCTAAATAGGCTAATCAACCAACTATTGAAAACTCCAAAACTATGCGCCCAAATAAAGCTCTCCTCTATTTGAATTCTCTTAGGTTTCTGTTTTCTCTCTATCGTGACAGGACTTGTAAGCCAAACTAATAATGTGTGAAACCAGGACGTTTCTAAAGCTGAGTCTTTCTAGATTTCAGCTTTGGGACTCGTGGCTGCTGACTTCAGTCCAGAATCAGCTTCTCTAGACATTAAATATTATATTTTATTTTGTGATGAAAATAGTAAATTTGTAATTTGTGAAGCAATTAAATTATGTAAAGACTCAATTAACCTCAAGAATTCTGCTTAATTTTCCAAAATTGACAATAGTTCATCCACTATCTGCCACAATACAAGGTAGTATCTCTTTCTGTAGGGAAAATAAAAAGATTGTTAGCCTAAGGTTTCTCAAAATAAATATTTTTAGTAGAAGTTGGTATGCCTTAATTTCTAATAAACTACTTTATTTCTGAATTAAATTTTTGGCAAAAAATATTGAACTTAGCACTTTTATTTATAAAATTATACATCTATACATTCAACAGTAGAGAATGAGTGGGGGCCATGAAACAAATTTGAGGGAGAAAAGGTAGGAGGAAATGATGTAAATACAGTACTCCTATATGAAATTCTCAAAATTAAAATATTTTAAAACAATTGATTGTTATGTGAATGTGATGATGCTTCAGAGGTGTCTCTCTGTGATGGTGTGTCACTGAGAAGCTAGTACATGCTGTCTGGCTGCACACTGTCACAGTACCCTACATGATAGTCACATCTGAGTCTTCTTCCTGAAGACATCTCCCAGGGTATCTTACACATCCTGTCAAGGCGGCCAAGCACTCACATTACTTATTTCCCTTGAAGACTGAGTCTTCCATTTCTGCTTATTCTTGTACTTGAGGATTTATTACAGCACATGGAAGACTAGATTGTCATCAAACATTTGACAACAGGACTGATGTGAGCGTTAGAGGAGAAGGACACATTGAAAGATGGATCAATGTGACTGTGAAAGACAGACTAGGAAAACAACACCTGTCAGAATTCTCAACATCTTTAATAAAAATATAAATATGTTAAATATATTTTTACACTACTTTTGCAAAGGAAATGTCTTAAAATAAAGATGAGATATTATTAAAATTCTAAGTCCAGAATCCACTTCTGAGGTATCTTGATCCACCAGTAACTTAAATTATACAGCTTTTTATTTATTTTGAGAAGCAGAAGCTTCAAGTAGCCAATATTTAACAACTCTCATGCGTCTAGAACTGAAAAATTATATATACCTCTACATACTGAAACAAAGGTAAACCACAGATCAAGGGGATTTTTGACCTGAAAGATGTAGGTGGAATATTGGGGATCATCCTTTAAGGTTTTAACTATAGACAAGATTTTCTTGATCATTTATCAGATCTCTAAAAAAATTAAGGTTTCCCAACTTCATGTGATTTCAAACTGTAAAAGCTTTTCTATGTAGACAAACGGGCACAGGCATTCTTCAGATGAAATATTCATAATTCATGATAACATCAATGTTCTCTTTGAGAGTACAAACCTTTCATTACAAAATGTATGTATCTATCATTTGTTATGGAAAATTTAAAACAAATGGGAGATCCATAACCTGTCATTTTAATTACCAACTCCTAGACATCCTTGCTTCTGCTTTAGCTTACTTTCCCTGGCCAATTTTCAGTGGTGTTTCACTCTGCCAGTTGGAATATTTCAAAGCAAAACCTTTTTCAAGGATATTTTTTTGTTTGGTTTTCCTGGTTGTGGGAGCTGATTTTGTTGTTACTACTTAGTTAAGGAAAAGATATATCATCTAAATAGTCAGATCCTTATAAATGCTTAGAATGCATGCTTTGGGGGTGGAAATGAAACTATAAACAACAACAACAAAGGTTTATTATCATGGTACCCTTTCTAAATATTTCTCCCAGTTAACATAGCAGGTAGCCATGATGCCTTTTCTTCTTACCAAAGAGTAAATTTGGAAACACGTGGCAGATGCTAGATAAAGTGAAAGGGTAACTCAGTGGAAGATTATAATGAGACTTGAATGCTGGGTCAAGCTAAACACTGAGTATAAAATGTGTATTTTGGCATGTCTGTGGTTTCCATTGTTAGATAAAACACCATGACCAAAAGCAACTTGGGAATGAAGTGGTTTATTTCAGATTACAGTTTATAGTCCATCATCCAGGGAAGTCAGGACAGAAACCTGGAGGCAGAAACTGATGTAGGCAGAGGCCATGGAGCAACTGGATCACTGGGCTGCCCTTCATGTTTTGCTCAGCCCTTTTCCTTATAGTACAGAGCTACCAGACCAGGAGTGTTACTATGCACAAGGAGCTGTGCCCTCCCACATCAATCACCAATCAAGAAATTGTACCATAGGCTTGACCACAGGCAAATATGGTGGGAACCTTGTGAAAATCTAGCATAAAAACTAGCCAGTATATCTGTGATCTTAATACTTGGGAGGATGATGTAGGAGAACCACTGTGAATTCCAGACAGGCTTGAGTTATGAAGTGAGACTGTCTCTCAAAGCAACAACAAAACCACAAAGGAGAAAAATAAAAGTGTACTTTAATAAAAGACTTCTTTTTTTTTGTAAATATAAAAGCCTCTAAAAAAACTTCTATTTAATTATAAGAAAAAGCAGAGAAGTCCAATTAAGGTGAGTGTCATGTCCCACGGGCAGTGGTGATGTAGAGAAACTGTCTGGTTTGGGCAGCAGTGGGAATTAATAGATCAGATGGTAATCACATCCTATTGAATTGTAACCTCTGTGCTGCAGTTAATCTGCTTGAACTCAAGCCAGGAATGGAGCCAACCTGTTCTTCATGTTGCTTTGCTTGGTAAGTCGTGAAATGATGATGATGTTGATGATGGTTGTATATTTATGCATATTTACAACAAACTGGTTTATTATTTGGAAAAAATAATTTGTATCAGCCTATAGACTCACAAAATAGATTCATTGTATTTTCAAAACAGTCCCAGGTGAGTGCAGTTTGCATCTTTGATTGAGATAGTTGAGGCTCAGAGGTTATTTAATTTTCTAAGGTCACCAATGGAAGGCACTGAAGAGCTGGTGTCCAGGTTACCGATGCCAGCTCCACATTTCTGCCCTTCTGTCTACTATGAAAGCAGATGTGGGACTAGCCTTCTGTGATGCTGCTATTACTTATTAGCATGTTTTGTTCAGTCCCAAGAGAACCAGCTTGTTCTGAATTTGGAAGGTTTATGGTTATCAATAGAATCTCTCCACCACAAGAGGAAATTTTCTTCTGTAGTGTACAAATAGGATCTCAGCAGGAAGACAACTAAAAAGGAAAATAAAAAAGCCTTTAGGCTAACAGCAGATTGTTAAATTAAAGTGGATATGAGAAATGCATGGAGCATTGATAGCGTGTGAATCTTGGTGCTACTGAAGCATTTAATAGGAAAGAGTATCAGATTCCTCAGTCCAGATTAAAGATGCCACTTTAAAAGACCATTATATAAGCCTACATTTTCATTGACTGGAAAAAACAAAACATGTTTCTTTAAAATGTGTGAAATTAAAGACTGTAGAAAAATCTCTTATTTTGGGGTTGGATCCTCAAGGGGAAGTATTATATCAAAGCTTCCTGTTGTGCTCTGGCTCTCCACATCTATCAAAAAAGTCCACACAGCTGTGATTAGCATTTTTATGTACAAATAAAACATTCTTTTGTATAAACAGCCTGAAATAAAGAAGGAAGGTACATGCAAATGCTTTTTGAAAAGAATATGCCTCTCTGTTCTAAGTCTGGCTCTGGATATCCCTGTCTTTACTCACTGAGAACCTGGGATTTCCAAATCAGCTTGCCCAGTCTCTTAGAACCTGGGATCTTCCAAATCAAGTCATCCAGGCTCCATAGTATCCCTGCTCTACTAGTAATGAAATGAGTAAAATCTACTGATACCCATTTTAAGAAAAATGCTGCATGAATAAGAAAATCAAGACATGTGCATGCATGATGTGACCTTGGTGAAGTAAGGAGAGAGCTCTGTGTTCTAAGGCATGGGAACTAAAGCTGCCTCTGAGGAAATGCTTTGTAATAGGCAGAAGTTTAATCCCCAGGACCTTCAACCTCAGTGTCCTACCAGATAATATTTTTTACTTCATGAATATAAGATTCTCTGCAAATGCAATTAAGGTTTCTGTTGTCAGTGAAATCAAAACAACTCTCACTTCGAAGGGAATAAGAAATAATTTATTCTGGAGCCATGTGAGTGACCACGGCCAAAGTATACAGATTCAGGTCACTCCAGAATTTGTGTTCCGGTGTGATTGCAGTTTCATGAAATTTTTATAGGAATGGAACAAAGAAAGTCATAAATCAGCATGATTTTCAAGTATACTGACGGAAATATCAGGCAGGTAGGTTTTAGCAAAGCAGAGTAGTTGAACTGAATTTTTAATATTTATTCTATCAATTATATTTTATGATGCTTTTTATCTAATAAAAAGTAAGTATGGCACTGAACGAACTGCTGATCAGAATGGGTGTTGTCAATGTTATTGTTATTATATGTTAATGTTATTGTTATTGTGCTGCTCAGGGCAAGACTAAAGATTTCAGTAGAGCAGGCCTTATACTCTCCTTTTGAAGTGTTTCAGAGTGAAGTTCAGGCTCAAGGACAGGATGACCTTGACTGACTGAAGCTTCCCTGTCTCCACGTGCATTTTCTAAGTCATTTGACATCATCATCACAGACATTCTGCTTAAATGGAGAAGCCAACAGAGAATCCCTTGTAAAAACATCAATAGCCCTGACCAGGACAAATACATATAATGTCTCTTCTGACTCCGTTTCAGAATATCAAATCATAAGACAGAATTGTAGTAAAATAGACAGACACCAAACAACAGGCCACTGTGGGTGGAGTAGGGGATGAAGGTTTTGACAGCTAGCTGTCTGCCTCAGGGTAATGTGAAAAAGAAAACAAAAGCCCACAAGACTGTGGGGAAATGTATATAGATGGAGAATATGGAATGCAAGAAGACTGGTATAGTATACTTTCTCCTTTGTATTTAATGAGAACCTCACGCATCCCACTTGCTACCAGATTTTGTAAGATTTTGCAGCAGAGGAATATACAAGCATACAAATATCTGCATAAACCCTAGATGCTTGTGTGGAAACAGAATTAGGACCGGAAGTTGTATGTATGAATGCAGTTGTATACCCCTGGAAAGAATGGCAGAGTGAGGATGTGAAATTCACACACACTGGTTAACACGAGCCTGACAAATGTGTATCATTATGAAGGGTGCAAAGGGCACTGAGGTATAAAATGTGATTTGAAGAACAAAGAGTCTTTTTAAAGTCATATATGCAAAGTGAATTTATTTTTAACATGGTCTTCGTTCTGGCGTAAGTGTGTGGTTTTGGCTCCTTGCCAAGAGTGTTGTCAAGATGTACCCAGGTCTGAATGAGGAGTTCAACCCAGATTTAGATCATCTGTCACTCACAAAATAATAAAAATAAAAAAACTAAGAGACTCTTTATAACCTTTGGCTGAATATTGGTTAAAACAAACAAACAAAAACCCATAGGTATCAAAGGGGAAAGAAACAGTATCAAAAAGAAAAAGAGAAAAGGAAAAGAGACAGTATCAGATATGAAAAGCGTGTCAGTGACTAAAATGGAAAAGGACAAGCAAGTTGTGCTTTTGACAACTTGGAAGCGCTCATATAAGAAGGGACTTACATTATTTTTTCTTTTGACTGAAGAGAAACAGACATCAAGGAATAGCACAAACAGAGGACATTGAGTATGTTGTTTTTATAAACGACTTTCTGTTTGTGCATCAAAGAAGCAGTGGAAAGCACAGAACGAAGACTTCACCTCAATAGAAGGCCTGAGGAAACTCACAGGCATGGTCCAGGGCAGGGTGGGTGTCAGGCGCCAATCCTAAAGTTGAGGTTTCCTTTTGCTATATGAAAGCAGCAAGAGTGAAACTCATTCAGACATTAGGAAGAATGTCCTGGGATGCATTTCTCTATTGTTGGATTTTATTTTTCCTCCATCTTTTAAGAATTTTATTTATTTTTTTATTTATTTGATTTATTTGATTTTTTTGTTTTGTTTTGTTTTTCAAGACAGGGTTTCTCTGTAGCTTTGGCGCCAAGAATTTTATATGAAGGTGATACAATTCAAGGGATCCTACTATAATGTCACAAGACACTGCAAATGTACTGCTCATATTCTAAACTTAGAACAACAGAATGTTATTTCTTATGCAGAGGAGATATTACTCAGGTCTATAAATCCCAAGATATCAAGGCAAAGATAAATGCTTTAATAAATCTACTTTGTGGACAGAGGACATACAGCACAAAACTATGTGCTTAAGGCAAGAGTTTCATGCCAGCGGAGGGACAGAAGAGAGCATGACTTGTGACTTCCCCTTCAGGACCCTCGTCCTCACTGCAGCTGTGTCCTTAAAGCTCAGCTTTCGTGTGGATTAATGTTATTTTAAACATTCCACTGAGATTTCAAAATTATTGGCCTGAAGCTTCAAGTGGAGTAAATAAAATATAAAGTCACTTTTCACTGCTCAGAGAGAGTATTATTAAAGAAAGCAAAAGGCAATTGGAAACTACAAAAAAAATGTTGAAGCACATATCAAATCAATTAAGGATACTATAGTATCAAAAGTTGTTAAATAAGGTCTTTATTTTAAAATTCTAGAAAGCTTAGTCA
>LZPO01098799.1:6276-16738 GCA_001675575.1 Neotoma lepida | reverse complement strand
TAAATCAAAAATAAAGATTAGTTATGGAATTTTGTCTTCTATGGAGTTGAAGTTGTTATGTCTTTTGCAAACTTTGTATAAACATTAAAAACTTACATTCTCAAATTACAAGATAGTTTGATATTAAGATAACTATATATGTAGATTTACTTCAGAAATAGGAAAGAGTTGTGGTTAACTTTTCATAAACACTAAAATATAATGGATTGGGTGGGTTACAGTTTTCCTTGACTGGTTGAGATGGAAAACGGTTGCCCAATATGAGGAAAAGATTAAGTAGTTCGAAAATTATGCACATGCCCAGTGGAAATGAAGAGGGAATGCATAAAAGCACAATCTCATCACTTGAATAGTGGATGAAACCACTGAAACTCTCTTGTGCTATTGCCTTCCATCTGCTGTGGGAGTTCTCTGTGGCTCTGAGAAAGGCACTGGGGGCATCTGTGGGGGCAGAAGGATGGCCTCATGGATGGTTCTGAGCATCCAATATCCTCTACAAGATGCCCAAGTCATTAAAATATATAAATCTTAAGATTATGAAGGAAAAGATACCACTACAAATCATAAAATTCTTGTAGACATGGTAGTTTACCTACCTGCTCTTCTATGTTCCAATAGTATTATGGGAAAATCTACCATGCTGCACCTTTGTACATATTTTGAAAGTTGCTTTTGCCTGCTTTATAGTATTTGGTAAAACAGATTCACCTATCTGTTAACTTCTATGCACCTCTTGTATGCCAGGTTTAAAGATTTTATTGTTGTTTTATTTTACAGAAACTGACTTTTATTTGTTGTACTGAAGTCCTTTAACTTTTGAGACCAAGTAATATTTTCATACACAACATCTTATCTGTCAGATCTGTACCTGCAAGTCTGTTGTCTGTCAGAGCCCAACTGGTCTTATGACCTAGGAAACAGCTTCCCCCCTCCCCACATAGCCTCCAGAGTGATTTACAGTTTTTCTCAGTTGTCTGAGCTAGAAAACTGGTACCTGTAAAGCAGAGAATAGCCATGAAGGCAGGAACTTGTCTCATTCTTAAAAATCAGTTGTGTAAGAAAATTTATCCCAGCGAGTGGCAGAGAGGGACTCACACATGCCACCCAGGGTAGTTTGCCATGGGCAGGCAGTAAGAAGAAGCTAAGGGAAGAAGGGTCAGGCGTAATTTTGGTGAACAAATGTATAGAGGGGTATGGAAATGGGAGAGAGGCAGATCCTGTGTCCTGTGGAAAGAGGCAGATCTATAGAGGCAAAGGTGGTGAGGAACAGGCTGATATGAGAGGCCTGCTTGCCTTCTGGGGCTATGGTGACATCCAGTCCCAGGCTGCTGCCAAGGGCCATGTCTGTGGCCCTGCTGTGGCCGTGGTCTGTGTTGATGTCCATGGCTCCTGTTAACTACCAAAGACCTTCAGGATGCCTGGGTCTTTGAGCCATCATATGCGGTCACATTGGTGCCTAAGGGCCATGTCACTACAGGGGTCATCCCAATATGAGTGGCCAGGGCTGCCACCTGGGGCCATGGAGATGTCTAGGCTTGAGCTGTGGCTGAGGGCCATGTCTGAGTCCATGGCCTTACCTCAGCCAGGGTCTGTGTTGATATTCAAGGCACATGTTGCCATTGAGGGTCGGGTGGGTGCCCAGGGTCTGGGCCCCCACCTGGGGCTGTGTTGCTATCTGAGGGTCACTCTGCAGCCAGGGTGATGCCAATCTGAGTGGCCTGTTCAGTCACCCCTGGGGCCATGGTGACATCCAGGTCTCAGAAGCTGCTGAGGACCATATCTGGGTCTGTGTTTTTACCACAGCTGGGGTCTATGTTGATGTCCATGGCCCATGTTCCCACCAAAGGCCACAAGGATGTCCAGCTTCCAGGTCACTACCTGTGACCATGTTGGAGCCCAAGGGGCATGCAGCTGCTGGGGCCTTGCTGGTCTGAGTGGCCTATGCTGCCACCTGTAGCCAAGGAGTCATCCAGGCCAGGCTGCTACCGAGGGCCATGTCCGTGTCTGTGGTCCCACTGCAGCCAGGGTCCGCATCAATGTCTGTAACTCAAGTTACNACCAAAGGCACTAAAGATGCCTGAGGCCAACACCTGAGGCCATGTTGGTATTTGATATCATGCTGCCGTCCGTCTGTCAGGGCCATATAAATTGGGATGGCCTGCGCTGCCACCAGGGGCCATGTTGACAGTTCTGAGCTATGGCCAGGGGCCATGTCTGGGTCGGTAGCCCTACCACAGCCAGGGTCTGTGGCTCCTGTTGCCATTGGGGTCTGTGTGACTGCTTGGGTTCTCTACTGCCACCTGGAACCATGTTGGATTCTTGGGACCATGATACTGCTGGGCCTATGCCAATCTGAGAGGTAAATGCTGCTGCCCAGATTCATGATGACATCTGTGCCCAAGCTACTGCTGCTGGCCATGTCTGGGTCCATGGTCCTGCCAAAGCTGGGGTCTATGTTGATGTCCATTGTCCCTGTTACCACAGGGTCCCATGTGAACTATGTGTTGAAGTACAAAGGCTTCATGGAGCTGGCCTTGCCCTTCACAGGCCTAGAGAGTGCCAGCCTCCTTCACTGGAGAGCTGTCTCTGTCCCTCATAGACCCTGGGACAACAGACTCCAATGATCCCAGCATGGAAAATCTGGGCCTGCCCCTAATAGGAGAATTTGACCCCCATACTTGGGAAAGATGGCCCCATCCCTTATCATGGGTGTAGGAGAGCTGCCCTCACCTCTCACATGAGGGGAGTGGTCCCGGAGCCCAGTATGAACAATTCAGCAGCCACCCAGGTACACATCCAGGGCTTTAAGCTGGCACACCCCAACATCTACCCCATCTATGACCTGCTGAGTGTATGAAGGGACTGGTCCTGCAGAGCCATGACCGCATGGTCTACATGACTTGGGGCAACAAAGGGATGTCCAGGGAGTTTCTATGGGGATCCAATATNGATGGTATGCCAGAAGCCAGAGGTCTTGAACCTCACCAACAACATATTACACAATGAACATTTGCAAGGAAAGCTGTTTGGAAGAAAGGGTATACTGTGTGGTACACAGTGGCTGGCTCTCAGTGCCCCTAGGACCAATAAAGAGGCAATGGAGAGGCAAAGGCTGAGGAGTGAAGTGCTTGGTTTTTTTATTTGTTTGGTTTTGTTTTCTCTTTTGTTTATTTTGTTGTTTTTAATTGAAATTGATATTCTTATTTGTATTTATCTTTTTAAAATTATTTTCTTCTTTGTTAGCTTTATCTTATTTTTACTATTTCTTTGTTAGTTTTTTTTTTGAGGAGACACTGCAGTGGTGAGGTGTGGATGGGGAGAGACTGGGAGATGGGTGGGACTGGGGTGCATGATGTGAAATTCCCAAACAATCTATAAAAAAAATAAAATATCAGATTAAAAGATCTAAAAAAAAAGAAAAAAGAAACTATATCCCCTTTCTAAAAAAAATGTCAATAATGGATAAACTACAATCTACTATCTAAATTTACAATAAATAAATAAAATCAAAGGTGTAAAATAAAACCTTAGGAACAGTATGAAAATATGACACATGAAATCCTGTGCAGTATCTGTTAACAGGACACACAGCTGAAAGAGGGACTATATTACCTTTTCAGCCATATAGAAGTGATGTCAGAAGAGCAGAGGAGAAAAAGGAGAGAGAGATATAGAGAGAGACAGAGATAGAATAAGAGGAAAGGAGAGAGAAAAGATAGATACTTAGGAAAAGCAGCAGCAACAATGCCAGAAACCCAACAAAAAATGTAGGCATCCTCATGGAGTCAGGCTCATGCTGTTAGTGCTGTACTCAAGAGGAAAAAATTACCAGGCTTGCTTCTTAGATTTCCAATAGAGGAATCTAACTATTATACTTTCCCTACAAGCTCCCATTTCAAAGTCTGTGACACAAATAGTNTCATATCANAAAGAGTTGGTGCACGCTCCCTAGTCACGCTACAACATTACACTGAAATAAAGTGTCGGGGTCTCAGAACCTAGGGGGAGCCAATGACATGCCCACATTCCTTATTTTACATCCTGCCTCTGAAGACCCAATCATCTTGCAGAGGAATCATAANGCCCCCAATGGACCAGATGTGATGCTTAAATGTAAATGCAACCATAGAAGAAACAGGCCAGAGAAGCAAGGGAAAGTCCCAGAGGTGAGTTAGCAAAAGCATCAAAGTTGTTTGTCTTCCCAACTTGGATGCAAGTGCCACCATTGCAGATTGCCCTGGCCAAGGCACTGATTCTGTGCCACTAATGGTCTGAGCATCTGTAGTTGTGATGTCCTTTGGGTGAGTGACTACTGAAGGGCAAGAAATCTACCCAAACTCTGGTCCCACTGACAGGTACCTCCTGAAGCAAGGGATGTCCAGAATTGTTCTGCCACAGACAGGAACATCAAACCAACAGGGAGTGACAGAGGGTCAGGATAAGATGTAAAGGTTTTTAATGAGAAACTGGGAAACAATTCCGGAATCTCAGGCTCAGGCTTCTTAAAGAGTGTCTCTGATTCCTGCCACTATGCCTGACATCATAGATACTCATGATCCAGTCTAGTGAGATTTTCAACAACTATTTACAAAACACCTGTTAAGTACCATCTAAAGTGCTTGGTCAGCATTCCAGAGTGCCTAGAATGAGCCCTGTGGCAACTTGCAAATAGGTACCCTATTTACCTCTCAACCAGTAAACTGGGATAAGTTTGCACCTAACAACTGCTTAACATACCTAGCATGCCTTTCAGATGGAATTACCAAGAATTGACAAGACTTCTTCTACAGAACTAGAATTGGGTACCCAAGTAATAAGAAATGATAATCATTTGCAATTTTATTTCAGGAGATGTAAGCTGAGTTCCAAGAATATGGTTNGGAGATAACTGCAAGANAGACAAAGGGTGATTCTGTTGCAGACTGACAGGTTGGGGAAAAGTAAATTTCCCAGTTAGAATGCCTCTCCCGTGTTTATAAGGAGAGAACATTGGTATCTACAAGAGGGCATTGAAGCCTACTCATTGTCAGAGCAGAGGGGGTCCAGGCATTGTTACTGTAAGACTGACCAAGAACTAATGAACGCCAGTACATTCTGATCTACTCTGCCATTCTTAAGCTTGCATTCTCACAGTCAAAAGCTCAGGACAGAGCTGAGGTTCTGAATCCCTCTTCCTCCACTAGAGAAAACTGACTGAAATTTCTAATTTCTGAGTCATCTTTTTTACTGAATATTGACCAAGGGCAAGACTCAGCTTTCTCATTTCTCTGTAAGGTAAACTTCTGTTTATGTGGGATGCTTGAAACAGGTTGGCCAACTCATCTTGCTTTATCCAACACCTCCCAGTTTTAACACTGAGAGTCTTGTATCCTGGGANTCCATTTATTACCAGGCAAATTGGACAGACAATCCTAGGGAGAGCTATTAGAACAGATTAGCTTTCCAATGTGCCTACTGTTTATGAAACGATGGTATTTATTTACCATTCTGTATTCTGGACTAGGATCCAGTGGATAGCTCTTCTGCAGGGAGTGGTAATATGTCTGTGTGGCTATATTCAGCCAGNGAGTTGTTTGGATAATTGGGATATTTGTGTTTTCTTTTGCCAATGTACTCAAAACCCCTCCCTTCCCATGTGGTCCCTCCATAGTCATTGTTTGTTTTTATTTAATTTTGATATCGGGGTAGTTGAGTTTCCTATTTGGCCGTAGAGGGTTCCGCAGAGTGTAGAGCCTTGTCAAGCTGAGTCCTTCAAATGGCACATATCTTACGCCATATCTTATACATTAAAGTAGCAGTAACATCATTCCAAAATCAAGACACTGGCGCTATAGCCCACAGAAGAGTAANATTAGGGATTGGTTTGAGGGAGGGGACACCTATAGCTCCAGAGGAGGAGCAGGATACTCACATGTTTTAGTCAACCTCTGACTTGTGACTGTTGGATGCCACCTGCCTTTCACTACTCAAACTCTAAATGAAGCCTGAAAATGAATAGTTTGTCCTTTGTCAGAGCCTTCCGGAGCTCTCTTTTTGCCTAGCTGTTGCCAGGCTTACCGAAGACCACATCTTCCTGTTAAGACTGTCAAAAAGGACCATCTTTAATCCCACCCCTCAGGAGGCAGAGGAAGCAAGATCTCTGTGAGTTTGAATCCAGTATGGTCTACATAGCAAGTTCCAGGACAGCCAGTGTAATGAGCATAGTAAAAAATGCCTTTTAGACATGTAAAAACAGCTTAGTCAGGAACCCCACTTATACTCAAGGCACCTGATAACCAGAACCCAGTGGCATCACTCACTCAATATAACCAGATACAGGCCTAGAATCCCATGATGCCCACAACCCCATGATGCCCACTGAACAGCATGTAAGCAATGACCAAGAGCGTTGCTCTGCCCTGCACATCTGGAGAGACGCCACCTTGATTTGCCCTGGAGATTATCCCCCAAGATCCTGACCCTCGAATTAGAGACTTCTGCTAGAGACTGGACTTGACCTTCAGCTAAGATACAGTGTATAGGTGAGCAGGTATATTGGGGAGATAGGCTCAGGACAGTAGTCAGGAATTTAGAGTGTGAACCTTGTGTGCTAACCATCAGCATATTAAAATATAACTTTTGTTATACCAACTACACATATCCACTTTCTTGCTCGCGGCAGTTGGCATAGTNGGCAGGATTAGAGAGACCTTGTCTCAAAAACAACAAAACAAACTGTCAGAAGGTTTTTAAGGAGACCTCAGTTGACCTGGAGATCCAAAAGTCCTGTCTGCTCTTCTCACTGCACTATTTCTTGGGAAAACTGTCATGCCAGGGTGTGTGCAGTGTGGGAATTTGAGCGCTGGTAAGGCGCAGCACCTGTGTGTAGGAGCTGACCCTTCTCTCCTGGGCTTCCTCACTCCCAAGCCTTATATTCAAATTGAAGTAAATGTTACAGTGGTCCTTCTACCTCTTCTGTCTTGCAAACTGTCCTGCAGAGACTTTCCAGGCAGCCCCCTTGCAGACCCCTCCCTCCACGTTCTTTAACTGGGAGACAGAAACAAGGCCTTTTGACTCTCCTTGGTACAAACCTGTTAGCCCTCCGGTTCCCCCCTCCTCCCGCGCCCCTAGATGTCTCCAGGTCCTGCAACTGCGGGAAGTCTTTCAATTTCGTAGCCTCTAGACTTCCTCCTCCATCACAGTAGACGCTTGGCATTTTGGCTTCTTCCCTCTCTTTCAATGCACCTCACTCCTGGCTGTGTCACCCCTAGTGGCCGCACCTCCTCTCTATCTCTTTAAGCCGGTCCCGCCGCCGCGCCCCTCCCTCACCCGTTGCCTCCTCTGCTCCTCACGCCTCTGCTGCTCCTCCTCCCGCTCCTCCTCCTCTTCCTAGGCTCCTCCGCGCCGCTGCCGGCCCGCTGCGCGCTCTGCTCTTCCAGCTCCGCGGACCGCAGCAGCCATGGCCGACATCAAGACCGGCATCTTCGCCAAGAACGTGCAGAAGCGGCTCAACCGAGCGCAGGAAAAGGTCAGCAGAGGGCGGCGGGCTGCGGGGCAGGTGGCGTGAGGCGGTGCTGGCGCCGATGGCCGTGCTNGTCTCCGGCAGGCTGCGCGCTGCAGGGCCGCGGGTCCAGGTGCGGCGAGCTGCGGAGCCCGGGCGGGAATCGGGTGGAGGAGTCCCTGTCTCTGCGCCCAGTGATTGCAGCCGGGCAGCATCCATTCAGGCAGCGTGGGCACGGCCCGGCAGTGGGTACACTAGAGACCCGCAGACTCCCGGCCCCACAGGCACGGAGTGCGCCAGACCACCGGAGCCCTCTCAGGGTGGCCACTATCCTGGGCACGCCTCCGGGGACTAGGGGTGGCAGGTGCAGCTGCTCTCTGGCTGCACNCTGAGCAGACTGCATCCCCTGGCTCCTGCATCTCTCTGCACCCTCACCTCCCGAGCTCAGGCTCTCCTGCACGCAGTTCAGGCGTCCGTGGCTGCAGATGCGGGAGGGAGATTGTCGCATCCCGTCCTCCTGGGTGGGGGTGTTGTGGCCTTTTGAGTGAGGTCGAAACGAACGACTTAAGCAGAGAAGACATCCAGATGTGCATGGACCAATGGGACGGATAATAAACAACCAACACCTTCCTACAGTGCTCAACTGGAGTTCCAGAGAATGCACACTTTCCCCTATGAATCCGTGTCCTTTTTGAAGCCAATGCCCTCTGGAAGGTCAAAATTAAATAACCCCAACCTCAGAGTTCTTCTTTGCACCTCTCTGCACAAAATGCTTGTCTCTCTGCTTAAGAAGCAAAACAAAACCTGCTCCTATCAGAGGGGCTGAGATCTNAGTTGTTTTGCAAGCACCGGAGTAAATTTGCAATTGTAAATTATGACTCTTCCTGAGGGATGTGCACAAACTCAACCCAAATCCATAGCAAGTCCAGCTCTGGGCAGTGGAGGGAGGGGGTGTATTTTACAGGCACTGGGCTCTCCAGCTTCCCTGATTGCTATATCTGATTCCTCTAAGGTCTTCGTTTGTCCTGAACGAAGGGCATTTTATATTGGAGCTTGAATGCTGTATTTGAGCATGAACCTGGGCTGGTGATCCTGGGGTCAATTGAACTGCATCTGCTTCACATGACATTAATTTCTGTCCCCGGGATGAGGGTGTCTGGTGTTTTCCTGTCTTTCTGGAAATCGAATTTTCCTTGTTTCTCACTTTGACAGCACTTACTTAAGTTCGAGCTGCCCCCAGTCTGAGCTGCCTCTAGAGCTGAGCCTGGAAGCACTGAACTCTGTCGGTCCCCAGGCTCAGTGGCTGCTTGTAGTCCCCCCTCCCTGCACACATGCACCCTCCCAGTGCTGTAAGAGGATTGTATTGCTTTTAATATCTACTGAAGCTCACCGTGAACTCCAGGATCCTCCTGCCACTCCCTCGGAAGCTCAATTAGCCAGACAACCTGTCCCCTTCCATTCCCTGGGTGCTTGTCCAGAAAATAGCCAGATATCAGATGTTTGCCAACCTTGAGATTTGGACAAGACTTTGTCGTCGTGGTTTTTCCACATTTCACTTCGCACACTTGTAGTTACCCCTCCCCCTAAAACAATCACTTGAATCTTTCGTCTGAGGCTTTTCACTGAGTCAGCTTTCCATCTGTGAAGTAATTTTGTGATATGGTCTGCCTTTTCCCGTATTAATCTAGGTCACCAGCTGTTAATCTGTTCCAAATGAATGAAGAAAATTGCAATCCTTTATGACAGAGCATCCTAACCTGTATGAACTGTTGAAAACTCATTTCTTCATGTGTAAGGCTAAATGTATGTTATGCTGGCAGTTGTTGATGGGGACCACTCTTCCGTAACTGGAAGTTCAAGGGTCCTTTCACAGGGCTTCAGTTCTCTTATTTTCTTCCCTGGGACCATTGCTTATGCACTGTGCCTGCTGTCCTACTGTAGGGAATTCAGACACCAAGGCTGAGAGGAGGGGTTCTGTCCTGCCTTTGAACCTGGGCAACATTGGAATATGNTTGGCACAAGGGGCTGCAGCCACCCAACAAAGCCCAGCTGGCAACTGTGCTTGTTGGAACTTCCCAGTTGGTCCCCTCTNTCTGCTTCTTTGGTCTCTTCCTTCCCAGGCAGACTCTCCATTTCACCAACTGAATGCCACACATGTTCATCAGACCCTTTGCTCCTTGCTTGGATAAAGCAAATTTTGTTAAAGAAGGTTAATTTTCTTCTCAGCTCTGCTTCTAATGGCTTGAGCACAATTTGGCTGCAAATGCCTGACCAAAATTACCCTTAAAGATGACTTACAGCTTTCTACAAATTTAAAAAATANAGTTTTTGTTGTTGTTTACTGAAAGTCAGTTAAAGTTCATTGAAGAAAGAATTTGACATGTAAACAGGAACTAAACCCAGCAGGTTAAGAACCTCAATTCTGCCTTCTAGACATTTTACTATCTTTATTTCTCAGCCTTTTGGCTAAGATGAAGTTCAGAGATTTTACTATCATCTGATGTGTAGTCTAGTAGACTTTCCACATACACGTGCCCACATTTATACAACTGAACAGGCTTACACTGTACAGTTGGGTAACCTATTTATTTCATTTAATAATGGTGAAATGCCTTATATCCATGTTCATATTTATGTTCATCAGCACATAAAATGACTGATTTTAATTTTGGAGCATACAGACTAATGAATTCTGCTTTTGGATATTCATTTNTCAGTGTTTCTTTATATAAATGCAAACCAGAATTACTAGGAAGAATATTTACCCACAATCTTAATTATGACCTTAGGTCAATTTCTAAAAATANTTATGCATATTTTTGTTATGGCTGAATTGCTTCCTGACTATTTATACCTTTCTTTTCTTTCCAGCAGTCTATCGGACACTAGCCAACTCTAATTAATAATATTTAGCTGTATCATGGGGAAAATAGTTTATTATTAATGTCATTTGTTTATTCTTTGAAAATGGAACTGTTACAT
>LZPO01098798.1:0-16767 GCA_001675575.1 Neotoma lepida | reverse complement strand
TTCCTTCTTCACTGCATTCCCTCAAACTGTAAGTGAAAATTTACCCTTCCTTCTTTAAGTTGCCCTTGTCAGATATTTCATAACAACAAGACAAGTAACTAATATGGAAGGTATGTATATGAATAGAGATAATGTCCAATTTCATAGAAAGGATGACTCATCTTGATGTACATATTAACAAAAATCTTAATCTAAAAGCAGTTTTGTGATGGAATATAGACATGGCACCATTATCAGAGCCAAAATTTGAGTGGCTAGACAGATCATAGGCCCTGAGGAATACCTTCTAATATTACTCTGCTAAAGGGTCATAGAACTAAATCAACTCCTAAGGCCTTGCCATTAGACTCATATTTCATTCAAGAAGGTTTTTTTTTTCATCAAATGACATGTAATATAGAGACCAAAACTGTCCAAGTTGCAGAGAATAAAAGAGAATAAGAGACTGTGGATTGCTTACCCTAAATGGGACATTTACATTACACCTTTTACTTTCAAGGTTCACTGAACATTAAGAAGTGTGGGTAGATAGATTGTAGGAGCCAGAGACAGTGGATAACTATAAGGCAACAGTTTTCTGAACACAATAGGGCAGTTGAACATACAAACTCACAATAGTGGTGACAGCATACATGAAACCTGAGTAGGCTCAAGCCAGATAAAATCTCAGCATAGAGGGTGGTAAGTGGTCATGAAGTCCCACTCCTAGAGAAGAGCTATTGATATTTGTTAGCTGCAAAGAAGGAGACATTCAGCTTTCTTTAGGGATATGTCCCCTAGAAGGTGAACCATGCTCTAGTGCAAGAGTATATGGGCAGCACACACTGAACTTCATTGTTTAAAGAAATAGGGCACAGAGTTGAGTGGATATGGAATGGGGAGTTGTTCTGGGAGGAGTTGAGAGATGAGATGAACATGACCTAAACACAATGTATGAAATTCTCAAGGAATTCATAAAACAATAAAATATTTTATTCCCAGAAACCAGAAAAGAACATAGTAAATATTTTCTGAATAAGCCCACAAATACGTGGAAAAATAGTCACTATCACACCCCAAATTTCACACATGTATTTAACCAATATTACTGGGACAATTTCCATGAGAAATTTGTTTCTGGGCATATTGTGTTTTGTATCAAACTTTTCTAAAATATATTAATTCAAGCAAGTTTTTTCTGGGAATTTTGTCTCAGCTTCCTTCCTTAAGTGTTTCTACTTCTTTATGATGGACAGTGATATTTCAGATATATATTAAATTTGACTTACACAATATCAGGAAGGAATTTAAGCAGATTTGAAAACATTTAACCTGTGAATATTTTACCTAAAATGCATATTCTGGTTTCTACTGAGCAATGTGATGCTTAGCACAGTGCCTACAATTCTTCTTGACAGCAATCATCTGTGTCTAAAGTCTGTCCAGTTCGATGAGCATTCATTTCTGGCATACTTTCCTCATTTCTGTCACCTGTTTGTCCCCTGCAATTGACCTTCCATCCCTGTCAGTAGGTCATTTTTGACAATTTCAATTTTACTTTTTGTGAGTTACAATTTTTGAGTTAAGAATATAGGAATAAGTCTGAAGAGCAAAGAACAACACAACAATGTCATATGACTATTTAGTGGAGAAACTAAGTCCTAGTAAGTATATCCCCTTTGAATGCAAGGACTCTGTAAGAAGGCACTTATCATGTAATGCAAATTGACGTTATGCTAAGTCCTATGTAGTTTTTCCACCACAGAGATGCTGAAGTGTTTATATCTGCAGTATTTGAGTCATGGGGATGCTGGGTGAAAAATAAAAGCAGATATTTGATGCATTCATCATGGTATGGGAAGTCTCCTGAATCATCTTCATCTCTATGTGCATCATTTGAATGATATGTTCATTTTCCATCACATGTGTGTGAGCGTTCTGAAACATATTTCAATTACAGATTTGCTGTATTTTGTAAATTCAGTTAATTTAGTGGTAAGAGAGCTGTTATGTAGACCTCGTCAATAATTACACAGAAGGGTCTGTTAGACTAACAGATGCTGTAACAGTATAAACAAAATGTTTTGTTTGGAGTTCTGTTTAACTTTACATATTTAATTTTAATAATATTTTAGTTGAGTTATCATCATTTATAGCACTGCAAAATTAGTTTAAAACACACACAGCATGAAATTTTTATAATTATAAATGTATAGTGTTTTAGGGGCACAGCTACCCATGAATTGATGAGCTATAGGACAGAAAATGCTTTACAATCAGAGTAGGGTCTAAATTTCCAGTAAGCAAGAAAAGCAATTAGATATTGAGTGACAAACTTAATGAAGATATATCTCTTTGATAAAACAAAATTGTTAGGATCCACATTATTAGACTAACACATTTTATTTTAAATGATATTGCTTTTCAGATTGCATAGGCTATTTTTTCAAGATCATAATAAGCACTTTTATCCCATCCTGGAAGCTATTTAACATCTTCAAAGCACTTTCACCTGGGTTATGGCCTTCTATCAGAATTACTGAAAAGGTCATTCTCTCAACCTACTTGTGTTTCAAATTTATTGTTTACACCCCTGTTCCAAACTGCGTGTAAAACCTACACATCTTTGGACACTAACTAGAAATAATGGACCATTTAGTGAAATTTTCCCAAAATAAAAGTCTATAAATATGTCTTGTGAGCTATATTTGCCCCTAAATATTTTACCTTGTACTCATATAGTTTTTCATAGTGATTTAACTTTCTGATTTAACAAAGTGATTTAATGAAATTGTCAATATTCCAGTAATTGCAGATTTCTCAAAATATCAGGCTTTGTTTAAAAATAGATTAACTTATTTTATGTGTCTATGTGTACCTGCCTATGCGTTTGTGTATTACACAGAGCATGTGGAGGTTCAGAGGACAACTTTTAGGAGTTGGTTCTCTCTTCTACAATATGGGTTCCTTGGGATCAAATCCAGGCAAGCTTCTTTATCAACTAAGTTATTTCAACATCTCAATGTATTGAATTTATATCTTCTTTCAGAACAACATGAAAATTAGAAAGTAGACCAACCACTTCTATGTAATTTCCTCACATCATGTAACTGACATCTCAATATCACTCCATTGTTAGCCTCAGTCCTACTGAGCTAATCTCCATTATTCTTGTTGGTTGTCCTGCCATCCTGGTGTTGTTTTTTCTTGTAGTTTCCCTGTTTGGTACATATGATAACAGAATTAGTTACTCCTCTCCTCTCTGTGACAGATTATCTGGCAGAAACAACTTAAAGAAGAAAGGTTTAAAAGATGGCACACAGCTTCAGGAGATGCCATCCATTGTGGTAGAGAATACAAGGCTGTTGAAACTGGTCTTTTCCAGGCAGCATGAGCTTGCATCTGTCACACTGAGGTGGCAGACGGTAGATAGGGAACTCTTCCAAACCCAGAGGTGACAACAGCCTCAAAGGCCTGCTTCTCGTGTGACAATTTCTCTAGCAATATCCAAGTCCTAAAGGTCCTATCCAAATAACAATACTGTTGGATGTCCAGTGCTAAATCACTTTAGACTGTGGGGCACATCTCCCTTCCAATCCACGCAATGATCACCATGAAAAGTAGAGATTCCCTTTAACCAACACAACCAACTAAACCACAGTCTCTGAGGAAGCTGCTGGGGAAAATCTTTTCACATTGAAGGTGTTTCTGCTGTACATCTAGTTTGGAGAAACACAATTTTGCAATTTTCCACCAACGCACCCATTCACTGGTACTCAAAGCATAGTTGTAAGTAATGTCTGCATCTCAGGAATTATTAAAAATGTAAACCCCATTAAGACACTCAGATCTACAAAATCAATCTTTCCTGAAGGAGGGAGGCCCAAGGACTTTGTGCAAATGTCTTGCTGGGTGCTGATCTAAGTCACTTCAGCCCATGCATAAACACAGCAATCCTACAGACAAAATAATGTCACCTTTGCTCTTTCTCTGCTATCCGCATCTTTCTCCCAAACCTGTGCAAAGTTGTTAGGAACACTGGCTGAACTGATATGTCCTGGTGCCTGTCAATGGAAGCTTCATCTGACTTTAATCCACAAAAGATCTCTTTCCTAAATAGTATTCTAAAGGACAGATAATTGATACAGCTATTTTTATGTAGATGATTATTACCTAAGATAAACTGCTTGGTGATTGAAATTTTCAAATGATTGCTAAAGCAGACACAACATAATAGTAAAGAGTATCACTTATTAGTTGTGATGGTTCATTGAAGGTAAGCAAGACATACAATGTAGTTTTAATTCCAGCCTTAAGTACATACTGTTAACTTTCACTTACCTAAATCATGATGATTCTCCAGTCTAACCTCAACCCTAGCCCTGACCTTCTCTCTGTTTTATCTTTCTCTAGCTTGCTAGTGCTCTCTCTCTCTCTCTCTCTCTCTCTCTCTCTCTCTCTCTCTCTCTCTCTCTTGCTTACTCTGTGTGTGAATGTGCTCGTATGCACTCATATGTGCAATGCTCTTTTCCACAAAGCTCTTTTTTTATAAGTTCCATATAGTGGTAGGAAGATGGGTCACCAGGTAAGCACACTCCCCACACAGTCCTGACAGCCTGACCTAAGTTCCTGGAACCACATTAAAAACACATGAAAAGCACCTGCATCTGTTATCCTTGTACTCCTGCAGGGAGATAGTTGTTGAAGATAATAGAACACAGGCCAAACTAGCATGGATTATGCTGTGNGAGGTAGACACAGAGGGACTCTGTCTCAAGAAGATGGGAAGCAAGAACTGCACAAGAACTCTCACGTTCACAAATCATGACATATGCTCTATCCTCATGCCTATACACAGAGTAAATCAATTGAAAAATTATTGTCTGAAATTCCATTATATGAAACAGCAATGAGAAAAATTAATGATTATAATATGAATGGCACTGAATATTGAGTTCCTTTTTTTGACTGAAATAAACTTGCTTGTGAAAAGAAAAGAAAATGATTTTGAAGGAGTGGTCCTTTTCCCTACTTTCTGGATAAATTTAAAACTGAGTAAGTAAACTTTTGACATATTCTTACCATCAGGAAGTTGGATCAGTGATTTAATCATTGAAACTGGTAAATTTTTCAAATATAATGAAAGAAAGAATTTATCAAAACTAGCATTTTAGGAACAGTTCGACACGGTTAGTATGAGCTGTTGAAAGTTAAAAAGTACTCCTCAATGATCTAATTTTTCCTGAAGTCATATAAATTCTATCAAGTACAGGAGTTTGTAGGCCAATAGTAATCTCTTTAGTAAGATTACATTTTAAGCATTTTTCATGACATTGTTATCCACCAGTAAATGTAAAACATTTATGGTGCATATTTTAGGGTTGCTTTTCCGTGGTTTAGCCAGTGAAGACATTGAAATATGCCTTACTGTTGTTGGTGTGTAGTATACTGAAGTACACAGAACAACTCAGTGAAATTACAGAGAGTGATTTTGAATTATTTCTATAATCCCATTTTCCCACATAAGATGGCACACAATCTGTACTTTGCATTAATATTTCTAGAATAAAATACTCTTGTAAGCAAGAAGAATATTTGTCGCACAAAAAAATGTTTGTGTGATTTTTCTTTTCCAGCTATTTAAGTTTTCATCTTTCATACTAGTAACTTAAAAATAAAATGTTAAACATTTCAATGGTATTAATGGATTTAATGTAGAAAGTCATAAATTAATATTATATTCCCAATAGAATTATTAGTACCTTCTTATCTTAAGAATTATTTGTAGAACTTGCACATATTTAGAAAAAAAATGAGAATGGTTTTTTTATTTAAGTTATTGGTGAGGTGGTCCATATGCTTTGTGTGAGAAATAAATTGTAAAATATGTTGTGGTACCTGTCAAATAGTAAATGATTAAGTAACATTAAGTTATTAATGCTAAATATTTTTATTTAAAAACTACTTCAATGTGCAACTCAGTGTTCATGTTTCTATGTGCTTAAATTTTCAAATTAATTCTTCCCATACATAAGGCATGTTGAAGAAAATATGAACTTGTAAGAATCCTTCAAGAAAATGGGACAAGGTATGAAATGGCAAATTATTATTTAAATATTAAGCATTATACAATTTACAAATATGTTCCATTCTTTTTTAAAAGGTATGTTTTACTTTTATGTATGTATCTGTGTCTTTGTGTGAGTTATGTGCACATGTGTAAGGTTACTAGAGAGGCCAGAGTCATTGAATTACCCATGAGCTAGACTTACAGATAGCTGTAAGCTGCCCAGTATGGATGCTGGAAATTGAACTTGGGTTTATTTAGAAGAGCAATAAGCACTCTTCATTTCCAAACCATCACTCCTAACACCAATATAATTTATTCTTCATAATAGAGCCTGAATATTTTTCCACTGGGAGAATTATTTATTCGTTTACTTATTTATCGATGCCTGAATCTTGTTCCTTGATGTAAGTCTGTATTTGTTTCTGGTTTAACTTTTCTNGTTTAACTGGTTTATCATGGTTTAACTTTTAGATAATATACTTCTAGATATTCATCCATTTATTTCAAATTTTTCCAATTGTAGTGGAATACACATTCTTAGTATCTATTGTAACACACCATTTCTTGTCCCTAAATCTTTCAATTTGTCACCTCTCTTTTTCTGTTAGTTTGGTAAGGTGGTTAGCTTTCTTTTATTTTTTAAAGAATAAACTCTTTGTATAATGATTCTTTATATTATTTTCTTCATTCCATTTCATTAATTTCTGACCTGATCAAATAGCTTTGCCTTGTTTTTCTAAGCCCCTAAGATGTGCTGTTAAGTCTGTAAGTTATCTGTCTGATTTGTGTGTGTATGTGTTCGTGTGTGCAAATGTGTATATGAGTGCTAAAGAATGTGTGTGTGGAAATTAGAGGTTGGCATTGAATGCTGTCATCAATTAATTAATCTTCATTTTTTTTTAGATAGTTTCTAAGTGAACTTGATGCTTACTAATGCATAAAGTTTGGCTAGTCTGTAAGTCTGAGGATTTACAACTGTCTCTTTCTCCCCAGTCCTGGAATGCATTCATGTGTTAATGTACCTGGCTTTCACACATGAGTGGTGGGGAGCCATACTCAGATCCTCTTGATTGAATGACACACATTTTACTTACTGAACCAGCTCCCCAGCCACCTCCCTGAATTTTTAATGGAGCTGATATTTATAGTTTTCTCTCTTAGGACTATTTTCATTGTATCACATAGATTTAAGTTCATTCTCATTCATATTCTTCTTTTAAATTTCTCCAATGACTTATTTACTGTTTAATATTATGTTGTTCATTTATATTAATTTCTGCATCTTCTGTAGCTTCTCTTGCTATTGACTTCTTTATGACATTGTTGTCAGAGTACACAAGTTAGATTTTTAATAATATTTTATTAATTCTTTAAGAACTTCATATGACATACTTTAATAGTTTTGCCTGCTTTCCTTAATTTCTCCCAGGTCCACCTTCACTGTTCTACTCATCCAACTTTGAGTTATTTCTTAAATAAAGAAAGATCAAATATAATATGTGTTACTCAACTACTCTTGGGTGTTGTGGATGCCCTGAAGTCGGTCACTCTACTAGGGATCAAGTTATTATTTTAATTTTCACTTGTTAAAATTGATTTGTGTCCGATTATATGATCTGTTTTATAGAAGGTTCAATGATCTAATGAGAAGGATATTTATTCTGCAATGTTACTTTAAATGTTCTGTAGATGTCTACTAAATTTTACTTGATCAATGATATCATTTAATGTATACACTTCCCTATATTCTGTCAGAACTGTCTATTAGTGAGAGAAGGGTTTGGAAGTCAGACACTATTAGTGCTACATGTTTAATCTGTGTCTTTACATCTAGCATTATTTTTGGTATGCATGCGTTTGGTGGAGGTATGCTAAAANTTGCAGTGTCATCTCTTGGCAGATTACCCTTTTCTGAATGAATGAACTTCCATCTCTCTTCTAATTTTGGTTTGAAGTATTTTTGTCAGACATTAGGACAGTGACACCTTCTTGTTTCCTAGTTTCTTTTGCTTGGAATATCTTAATTCTACTCTGATCCTGTGGATGTATATGTCTTGATGATATGGTACATATCTTGAAAGCAACAAATATGTGGATCCTGATTTTGAATCTCATCTTCTAGTCTATTCCTTTGATTGAGAAATTGAGAAAATTTATACTCATAATTATTCTTGGAAGTTGTCAGCTAAATACTTTCTTTTTTTCTATTGTAGTGTAGTTTATCTTGCTGGTAGCCTCCTGGATGTGTTTATCTGTCTCTTGGTCTGAAAGAGTTAGGATCTCCATGTAGTGTGGGCTCAGTGGTTATGAATTCCTTTTGTTTCTCATTTTGCTTTTTTATAATTATTGGAATATTTTTCTTCAGTTATAATTGATAGTTTTCTTAGGTATAGCCTGGGTTGGCAGTTATTTTTCAGATCTCAAGATATGTTATTGCAAGCCTTCCATTGTTATTCTGAAGGGCCTGTCTTGACATGTGAGTTGGTATTTTTTACTTATATCATTCTGTGTTCTGTCTATTTTATTTTGATTATAATATGACACAGAAAGACTCTTTTCTGTAGTCTATCTTTAGGTGGATATTTCTTTACCTAGATTTGGGGAATTACCTGTTATGACTCTATGGATGTGTTTTCTATGTCTTTCTCTTGTAATTTTTCTTATTTTATGCCTGTGATATGCAGATTTGGAATTTTTATGATATCTCATGGGTCTCAGGTGTTCTATTCACATATTATTAATTTATCATTGTCTTTGGCTAAATCTTCCAACTCCTCTTCCTTGTTTTTAAGGCCTGATTGTCTTCTTCCTTTCTGGAGAGCTTTTAATTTCACTTATTAAATTTTTCATTTTTAGTATTTCACTTTGAATTTTTAAAGTACTTGTCTCTTTACTAAAGTCTATTTCCATATCTTATGTTTATTATTTATTTATTTCATTCAGCTGTTTTGGAAGTCATGTAGGAATTTATTTTTGTCCTTTGGTTTCTTGGAAAATACTTCCTCCATTCAGATGTATAGTACAAATGCCCTGAGTTTTTGCTGGTGCATCTCCATCAGAGATCACAGCCCACCTCAGCACAGCTTTTCTGTATGTATATCTGCCCTTACTTTGTTGCTGGCTACCACAGGTGGGTCTATTCCTATGCTGTGCAGTTTGCAGCATTGAATTTCCTGAAAACACTTTTTTTAAAATTACATAAGTAAAATGTGATTTGAAAGTTTATATAAAAGATAATAGACATTACTCCAAATACTGAAAAGGTAGCTTTTCTTATAGTAAGATTGGCATGGATTTAAGCTTTTCTAATCAATTTTTACTTAAATGTAAAAGATCAAAATATTTAAGCTTACTTTGGCAGATCTCCAAAATACTTTTATAATATGATATGTTAGCTTTAAGTAAATATTTAGTAAGGAGATTTCAAATTATAGATGCATTTTTAAAGGTCCACACTCAGAATCACATCTAGGAATAATGCCATAATTACATCCTTACCCATGTGAAATAATATCCTTTGGTCTAATTTTGATGAGTACATACAGTTATGTTCAAACTGTAGCTTAAAACAAATGTCTGCTGTAGCTACTGAGTTCAATGCCTATCCTTTCTGGCCAGTATGCCTTCCATACTGGCAGTGTTAAATATTCTGAACATTACATATAATAGATTTATTTTATCAAAAGAATGGAGGTGACACTCAACATAATTCATCCTTAGATAATTAAAAATTAAAGTCACAATGAAGTACTATTGCATAGCTAAATGACTATTAAAACCTCCAACTTCCAAGATGTGGGAAGAGTGCAGAATAAGATTTCTGAGGGATAAATTGTTAAGTAGCTTATTTGGAAAACAGTTTGAGAGTTTTCAATGCAGGTAACCACAAACCAACATCCTAATAACTCCATGTCTTAGGTGCTGTTCTACTACTATGACGAGACACCATGACCAAAGCAACTCATAAATGGAAGCATTTAATTGAGTGCTTGCTTATAGCTTGAGAGGGTTAGTTCACAATCATCCATTATATCAGGAAGCAGATAAACATGGCATTGGAACAACAGCTGAGAGCTTTCCATATTGATACATAGGCTACAGGCAGAGAAGAGAGAGACTGGGCTTGGCTGGCATTAGCTTTTGAAACCCCAAAGCCCACTCCCACTGACATACCTTGTCCAACAAGACACGCCTACTCCAACAAGGCCACACCTCCTAATTCTTACCAAACAGTTTCACTAACTAGTGACTAAATATTAAACTATATGAGCCTACAGAGGTAATTCTCATTCAAACCACCACCCTCCACTTCAAGAGAAATTGTAATTTGTATCAGAAATAAATCTTTGTGAGAATACCTGTGATAGATTCATTCATAATCCCCAAATAAGAACAAATTCAGAATTCTGTGAGCTGATGAATAAGCAAACAGCAGTGTGTCCAAGATGAAGTACTGCTCCTCTTGAGGGAGAACGATGTACATTGACACAATGCATGCTATAAACAAAATTGAGAAAAATACCTGCTTCTTCACACTTAAAAAATATCCTGATGGAGACAGGGGAGGCTCCTAACACAAAGGCACAGTAGTTTCAGTATGCTGTCAAGGGAGCCCTTGCTGTCTTTCTTTCCTGCTATACATTGCATGGACTTCGCTTCATCATTGGTCTTCTGCAAGTGCTTTAATTCCAACCCTCACCTGTGCATTCTAGGTCAGGGGAAAAAGAAAGTGCATGAAGTATTAGCTTTGAATGTGCCCCAACTCCACCTCTGGCAAGGATTGAATCTCAACCATGCTAGACAAGCACTATATCACTAAGCAGTAACCCTCAAGCCTCCTCTTAGTTTTGGAGGCACAATCTCACCAAAGTTGCCTAGAATAGCCTTGAGATCATTTTGTAACCGTCCTAGGCTTTGAACTTGTCATCTTTAGTCCTCAAATTCCTGAGTAGCTAGGATTACAGGCCTTTGCCACCTCCTTCTCTCTCTAAGTATCTTTTTGTTGTATAATTTACATGTTACAAAACTGACCAAATTTAATAAGAGTATGTAGTATTTTGAGTGAAATGTTCAGGAATATCATTCATCCACTACTACAGACATTAGAGCATTTGCTTCACAATAGGGAGTTTCCTTATGCCCTTTTCAGTAAACCTCTGCCAGTAACTATAATGTCAGGGCATTACTAACACTCTAAATTGGATTTATCTTCCCTGGACATTTCCTGCACACAGAATTGTACAGGATGAGGTCTATTGTTTTGGTCTTTTTAACTTAGCATAATGTTTGTGTTTATCTATTTTGTAGTGTACTGCAAAAAGACATAGACAAGATCCAGAAGTCCATTTTGAGGTCAATAGAAACCTGAGGGACAGAATGATTAAGACCACAGGGTAGAGTGAACAACAGAGGAAAGTGGGGCACTGAGAATGGCAGGGTGCTGATAAAGACAGACAGTGGCAGCACATTGATTGAATTCTGAGCTCTCCCAGAGATTTCTTATTGTATAGAATAAGTACTCCTTATAGCAAAGGAAGCTACATAAAAGCACATCAGCATGTGCTGTGGAAATCCTGAGTCTTCCTGGAATGACTGAATGAGGACAAAGTGGGTTTATTCACATACAAACAAGTTGAGGAAAGAACTGGAGAGCAGTCTTTTGTTCTTTCAATTTGATAATTTAAAACTACTTGATAAATATAATCTTCTCAACAGAGGACCACCTTGACATGGCAGCAAAATTAATCCTTACAGGTATGTTAAAATATATTAAAATTGCCCAGATATTAAAATTATCAGATGAGAGAACTCACAGAGTTGTTATATGTCTGAAAATTTGGAGTAAACATTTCATAATTCCTGACAAAGAATAAAGAAGACTACACCAGTGTAAGGACTTTATAGCATTTGCTGTGATAGTCTATTCTAAAGAAGAAAAATTATTAAGAAGTGATCAGAAAAGAGAAACAAATTATACAAGGAAGTCATAAATCAGCACTCCGTCACTACTGTACCAGCTACAAGTACAACATAATGGGGGAAAAATGAGAACATGATAACTGGAAAAAAACAGGAAATACACAGTTTACATTAGGGAGGAAATCCAAACTGAAGATGAAACAGAAAGACAAAAATTTCAAGTTGCAATCTCATTAGTCAACCTAGTTGGTAGGATGAAGGACAGAAAGGCAAACTGCAATTGTGGAAATAACCAAAATAATGTAAATTAAATNAATTATAAATGGATTAAATGCATTCCTTAAAAATTACAGATTATTAATCTGGAATAACGATACTATTCAATTGCAGAAATTTGCATAAACACTGTCTATAAAAGGATTGGAAGCTAAAGGCTGTAAAGAGAAACAGTAGGCAAATGCTCACAAAGGGTTGTAGAGAAAGAAAATGAAGATGTAGTATAACAACATTTAAGTCTCTGTATAAAGGGATGTGTTGTGGTAAAACAAATGTTTACTGAGCTAGCAGTCTTCTAATTCCTAGATTCCAAAATTAACACTATCAGATCAGATCATCTTACCTCTAAGTATTTTACTATTTTCTACTCACTCATGCATCCATAGCATTGCTAGCACCTGAATTTGTACCCAAGCAACGTTTTTCTACACAGATTGAAAAAATATTTTTTTTTTGCTACCACAATTTTATAAGAACTTTGCACATATTTAAACTTTAAATTGTAGTTTTTCAGACATGTTTTTCTCAGCTTAGAATATACAAACTGTGTTTGCACACGTCAGTAGAGTATACCCACTGATGCTGGCTAAAGAGAAATAAATTGGATATAACAATAGCTAACAGATTTATTTTTTTTAATTGATAATTATGTTTCATATCTCAAATAAGTTTTAACTTAGTGTTATGAGAAAATAATTGTAAGAGAGTGCAGAACATTGAGCATTTGTTCATTCATACACTTGTTTATTAGTTTTGCATTGTGTCCATCATAACACACTCCGACTTAATGAATTAAACATAGTATAAAAAGTGTTTGTAGTTAAAATCTGACAAATATAAGAGAGGCAGAAAGGATTTGAGAAAAAAAGACATCTGAATTGATTTAAATATATATATGTATACATATATTTTTTAAAAAATATCTTCTAATTGTTGAAGCAAGAGACTTATAGGGAAATGCTATTAATTAAAGGATAGTAAAATTAAATAGTTAATTGATGGTAAAAGGAAACTTTTGCTTCAGAGACAAGCTTTCTGGAAAAAACATGAAAATATATTTGATTATTTTGGGATAAGCATATAAATATTGGGGTTGGTAATGTGTTCCAGAGATTAGAGGCTCTTCATGTAAAGCCTGGAACTCTGATTTCAGTCAAGACAAACATAGTGGAAGGAAAGAACTGCATTGTGTCTGTGTCATATTAAAGAAAGACAATTAAGCAACTTTCTCTTGGATTATTTTGACTAAGAGTGAGCACAAATTTGAAATCTTCTCTCCCTGTCTTCCAACTGTCTGTAATCTGTGGTTACTGGCTTGTCTGTAGTTTATCCATTGTATCTGTCCCTTTGCTTGTGTCTGTTCCTTCTCTGTGTGTTTGCCTGTGAACGTTCTGAATCTATGTCTGTGTTTGTTTTTGTGTCTGTTGCCTGATGTGTGTGAGTGTCAGAAACCTCTGGTACCTGCCACAAAGGACTTTGCTCTCTATCAACATCACAGAAAATGTGGTAAGGGAAAGAAATTGAGGGTTCTTTACAGAAATCTTTAACAAGGGTTTATAAGGGAAGATGTTACTTTATTGATATCAACTGATCCAGAATACCATGAAAACTCACAAAGAGATGCCACCAACCTATGTCCATATGTTGTTCTCAACATTTGTGGGATATTTGTTATTTAAGGTTATTTTCAACTGTTGGCTGCTGTCAGCAAATGGTTACCATAATCACACATGCATTACTCTGGCTCAGGGGCATAGAAGGCTATAAAACTTAAAACCTAAGCTATATATTTATCTTAGACTGTAAANTCTGAATATGTGGTAAATGTAAGACATAGTAAGGTTGGTTACATTGTTTTCTTAAAGGCAGGTTAAACTTAAACAGGCTGAGTATAGGAAAGCATATTAAATAGTCTTTTTAAATTAAATTAATTTATTTATTTTACAACCTGAACATAGCAGTTTCCCCTACCTCCTCTCTTCCCATTCCCTCCTTTATGTTTCCTTCTGTGCCTCCTTCCACAATCTACTCCTATTCCTTTTTTGTTCAGAAAAGAGCAGGACTCCCATGGATAGCAACGAAACATGGTATATAAGCTGCAGTAGGACTAAATACTCCCCTTTGTATTAACTTTGGGCAGGGCAACACAGTATGAGGATTGATTCCCAAAATCCAGTCAAGGAATTAGGGAAAGTCCCTGCTCCCAATGTAGGAGTCCTGCAAGAAGACCAAGCTACACAACTGTCACATATATGTAGAGGGCCTAGGTCAGTCCCATGAGGGCTCTCTGGTTGTCAGTTAAGTCTTTTGAGTTCCTATGTGCCCAGGTTAGTTGATTCTGTGGGTGTTCTTGTGATGTGTTTGACTTCTCTGGCTCTTATAATCCTTCCTGCCTTTCTGCAGCAGGATTCCCCAAGCTTGGCCTAGTGTTCGACTGTGGCTGTATGTGTTCCCACCAGTTACTGGATGAAGACTCTCTAATGACAATTGGGATAGACACCAAACTATGAGCATAGCACAATATCCTTAGGCATGATTACATTGACATTTTTTTTCTCCAATTGTGTTTGGATCTATCCTAGGTCTCTGGGCCACCCAGACTACAGATCCTGGCACTCCAGGTAGTGTCAGATGTGGCCTCACTCCCATGGCTTGGTTTCCAAGCTAGACCAGTCATTGGTTGGCCACTCCCACAATCCCTATGATTCCCCCAGCACATCTCATAGGCATGACAGACTGTGGGTAGAAGGTTACATGGCTAGGTTGGTGTTCCAATCCCTCCACTTGAAGTCTTACCTGGACACAGGATTATGGCCAGTTCAAGCTACATATCCACTATTGCTAGGAGTCTTAGCTGGGGTCATCCTTGTAGATTCATGGGAGTTTCCCTTCCACCAGATTTCTACCTGACCCCAAAATGCCCTCCAGTCATCTCTCCATACTATCCATCCCCCTACCTGATTCCTCATGTTCCCATACCCACCCACCACCAGTCTCCCAGGATATCTCTTCTATTTCCCCTTCCCTGGGAGATTCATACACCACCACCCCCTCTTTGGGCCCTCCTTGTTACCTAACCTCTCTGGGTCTGTGGATTGTAACATGGTTATCCTTTACTTCACAGCTAATATCCAGTTATAATTGAGTATATACCATGTTTGTCTATCTGGGTCTGGGTTATCTCATTCAGGGTGTGTTTTTTTCTAATTCCATCCATTTGCCTTCATATTTCATGATGTCATTGTTTTTAACAGCTGAGTAATACTCTGTTATCTAAATGTTCCTATTTTCTTTATCCATTCTTCAGTTAAAGACATCTAGATTGTTTCTGAGTTCTGGCTATGACAAATAAAGCTGCTATGAACATAGTCGAGCAAGTATCCTTGTGGTATTACTGTGCATTCTTTGGGTATATGCCCAAGAGTGGTATAGCTGGGTCTTGAAGAAGATCACTTCCCAATACTCTGAGAAATAGCCATATTGAGTCCCAAAGTGGTTGCACAAGTTTTCATTTCCACCAGCAGTGGAAGAGTGTTCCCCTTGCTCTATATCCTCTCCAGTATAAGCTGTCACTTGTGTTTTTAATCTTAGCCATTCTCACAGGTGTAAGAAAGAACCTCAGAGTCATTTTGATTTGCATTTTCCCAATGGCTAAAGATGTTGAACATTTCTTTAAATGTTTATTGGCCATTTGAATCCAAAAATCTGTTAATGTAGTCCACCATATAAACAAAATGAAAGAAAAAAAAAACACACGATCATCTCATTAGATGATTCTTCTGTTGAGAATTCTTTGTGTAGATCTGTACCCCATTTATTAACTGGATTATTTGTTTTTTATATTTAATTCTTGATTTCTTTATATATTTTGGAAAGCAGCCCTCTGTTGGATATGGGGTTGATGAAGATCTTTTCCCATTATGTAGGCTGCTGTTTTGTCCTATTGATGATATCCTTTGCTTTACGAAGCTTTACAATTTCATGAGGGCTGTTCATTAATTGTTGATTTTAGTGTCTGTGCTACTAGTGTTCTATACAGGAAGTTATCCTCTATGCCATTGCATTCACAGCTATTTCCCAGTTTCTCTTCTGTCAGGTTCAGTGTAATTGGATTTATGTTGAGGTCTTTGATCCACTTGGACTTGAGTTTTTTCAGGGTGCTAGATATGAATCTATTTGCACTCTTCTACATTCCAGTTATACCAGCACCATTTGTTGAAGATTCTTTCTTTTTTCCACTGTATAATTTTTGCTTCTTTGTCAAAAATCAGGTTTCCACAGGTGTGTGGTTTTATGTCTGGGACTTTGATTCAATACCGTTGATCAACCTGTCTTTTTTATGGCAATACCATGCTGTTTTTATTACTATAACCCCATAGTACCACTTGAAATGAGAGATGGTGATACCTCCAGTGTAAGAAGAACTTCTAACCAGTCTTATTAATAAACACGCGGAACAAGAAATAAGGGTGAAAATCTGACAGAGATCAGAGGAATTAGGAGCAAGCCACCACTCACCAACG